>SNQJ01S0231134.1:3121-14222 GCA_010110895.2 Picea sitchensis | reverse complement strand
TACGTCCTGTGTCGGCTTGACTGCTAGCTGTCAGGACTCGTGTTTCAGCATCGTGGCGGCCTCCTCTGTGTCTCAGCATCTGTTCTGAACCGAGTGCCAGCTCCGTGTTTCAACATCTGCGTTCTTGAACCGTGTAGCTGCTTTGTGTTTCGGCATATGCATCCTCGGACTGTGTAGCAGCTCCGTGTTTCGGCATATGCGTCCTTGGGCTGTGTAGCAGCTTCCGTGTTTCAACATCAACTCAACAACGGCTTGGGCAGTTCTGTGTTTCAGCATCAGTCTGAAATACTATTCTGCAAATATGGACACTTTTGCACTTCTAATCAATGATTAGGTTCAAAAGTAATAAAGTATTATGCAAAACGGATTAAGCATATAATAATGAGAAAGGGCATTGTGTACCTTGGAATGATCAGGTGAAATGATAGTACAAGTCAAAATACAGGTGATGAAGGGTATAATAATAGCAAAAAGTATGGGCAAAAAGGGTACAATATGTGGTCCTAACATGAACAATACACAATGGAGCTACATATCGAAATCAAAAAGATATACATATAGAGTATCCATCTTCTAGAAGTTGATATGGCCTGATGACTGGAGATGAGGTCCTTAGAGCTCAAGAAACTACTTCAAAATCTTCAAAACTCAGGTAGGATTGTAATATGAGTGTGTGATTGCACTACCCATAGGTCTTCGACGGCTCGTCGGTCATGGACTTGATGATCAGACTGAAGGCTTCATTGATTTCGAACAAGGACTTGATTGGAAATTCATGATGGTTGGGTATGAGGGCAAGAGACAAATTGCATAGGGGCCGACTTAGGGTTGGTGACAAAATTCCCTTGGAAAATAGCACGACAAATGATGAGACTCAAGAAGCATGGCATTAATCATAAGTCTACGAAGCAGGAGGCAACAGAAACTCTCCATATGTTTGGAAGGATAACCAAACGATGGAGGACACAACTCTATATAGCGAGAACAACTTCCTAAGGTCGTACTACATCCCATAGTTTGGTGAAAAAACAAATATATGTGCTTTATCCGAGGGCGACTCATTATGTTGTCAATAAAGAAAATACGTTTCCCTTCCTCTTTTTGGGGTATATTTGATTTTTTTGTCTTTTTTTCAATAATTTTGGGAAAAAGAATAAAGGAATGTTACGTTACAATGGAGGAATGAGTGTTGCAAACATACAAATTCAAGGCACAAGGACAAGAATGATGTTCTAGTATAATGATACTTGGGAAAAATCCTTCGGGGGCCAAGGGTGTTAAGACGCAGAATCAAACTGTTACAAGGCTGGCGTATAAGGTATGCAAACGCGGTTAACAAAACACACAATGGTAATGTCCTTCGATGTAAGTTTAATGAGCCCATAGAAAGTAAGCTCGGTGGTTTTTCATATTTAGAGAGTCTGAAAAAACATAAAAGGAGACTCCATTGGGGTACCTTTTTCGAAGATAGTCTAGTCGATTCGAAAAAGGGGTAAACTAGCACCGACAAGACGTCTATTCAAAACCATTTTAACGAGTGTGATAAGGACAAGATCACTCGACCATTTTTTCATTTTTAAGGACTCTGAAAAAAGCTTAACTATGGACTCCGTCAGGAATGTTATTATGGACCAGTTTAACGAGTGTGAAAGAATAAGGTCACTCGACAATCTTTTCAATTTTAGGGAGTCTAAAAAGAGCTTAATTATGGACTCCGTGGGGGTTCCTTCTTCGTAAATTTAGTCCCTCAGGCCCGAAAAAGGAATAAAATTATACTTGAGAGTACTCTTCTATAGAGTTGAAGTTCCATAGAGTATACCTTTGTTCGTACAATTGACCATCCGGACCGAAAAAGGGGTAAACTACCGCCGGACAGACGTGACTTCAAATTTCATTTTAACGAGCGTGAAAGGCCACAAGATCGCTTGACAATATTTTCATGTTTAGAGGGTCTGAAAAGGGCTTAAAAGAAGACCCGCTATTTTTTTGGAGTCCTGAGGGTGAGGTCAAGAGTGAAGAAGAATCATGCAAATGAGGCTCAAACTCGTATTCAGGAAAAACTATAAGGACTCCCGAGCCTACAGTGTTTTAGAGACAGCATGAATACCATAATGCAACTAGGATTTACCTAGGGCATCCATGTTTCGGTAAGCTCTACCACCAAGTTGCGACACTTCTAAAGCAGAGATGATGGTTCTGTGTCACAACCTGGTAGGATCGATCCTATGGCAAAGGAAAAATACAACAAGATACAAAGATCAGGATAGAAACCTAACCTATATGTTCAAGTTGATCGTCGGAAAAAATTTCCACGGACCATCGAAAAATACTCAAAACTCAAAAAAAACTGTCCCAATACCCGATCAAATCCCTCCTGTATAACTCCTTAATCACTCTAAATGGTTTTTGGTATAAAGAAAATGATAAGGGAGGATAAAAAAGTGACAAAAAGAGGCCAAAAAGTCTATAAATAGAAGTTGGCAGCTCATTATCACCATTGCTGATTTGGAAATTGACTCTGGAGCCAAAAGACCCCCTTTGTCAAAATCGTTGATTCCGGGAGCTACAGTGGATGAAATGAACTTCTGTCTAGACCAAGTAAGTACAAACTCCCTCATCTTTCATTTCATGTCTTTATTTGTGCATTGGGTTTCATTTTTGAGGGGGGTGTCGACCTTTAAGAGGTTGGCTCTAGATCCACGTGGGTTGTCTCTGGACAGGCCGCGTGTACATTCGGGCAGAGTAAACTTTGCCCGTGTGTACATGTGACTGTCACCATTACAGCACACGTGGGCCCCCTTTATGGAATGAAAAAGGCATAAAAAGAAAGGGTTAACCCTCCTAGACCTTGGTGTTTTATAGGATGTATGTCCATTGGAGAGAAAGAGAGCATGAAGAGGTAAATGAGTTGGTCCGGGAAGACCCCAATGCTGTGGCTATTTTGATGCAGTGTGGGTTACTCAAGTTTTTCTATGTCCTTTCATGTGGGCACAACCTAGGCTACTGAATGCCTTGGTTGACTACTGGCATACAGATGCAGAGGCATTCATGTTAGAGGGGCATCCATTGGTGCCCACGGTCGAGGACATTTACTTTTTGACTGGCCTCTCCAGGAGAGGGGAACCGGTCAATTTCTAGACTTTTCCTGTGGGGCCACATAACATAGCGGAATTGATAGGCCTATACTGTCTAGCTGATATAGACCACATGAGCACGCAGGTGCCTATAAGAAAGATCACTAACTTATCATTACAGGCGATAGTATTGCTTATTGGGTGAATTACTGGTTCTGCAGCTCTACATTAGGCGTCCCGTTCACAGATAAACTGTGTAGTTCAGTGCTTAAATGCACAAGTTTTTGATTGGAGTACCACTTTGCTTGAGTGTATGAAGAGGTAGTTGACAGATTTATGTTTGCGGACACATAGGAACTTTGGGTTTGGGACCATTCTGTGTTCGTTCTTTTTTGAGAGAGTTTTGAGTTTTAGTCCTCGAGTAGTGGTACGAGGACATCAGGCCTCTCTTCCTCTTGTGTGTAGATGGGCAATACTACTGCCGCGACAGGGTGGTGGAAGGACCAATGACTAGTCCTTCGATGATGACTTATTTTCGTGGCTGTCACGACAAATCCTGGTTATAGAGGATTACCCCTATGTTGGGATTGATTTTTCAAGAGACCCTGAGATACCCGTACCTCCTGGTGAGGAGCGAGGGTAGATGGGTAAGTCTCCACCTTTGTAGTTTTTTTTTTGTATATGCAATTTTTATGTTGTTTTGTTATATATATCATTTTTTTTGTTATTCCAGAGTATTTGACGGATATGTGTTCATTGTGTAGATGTGGGACCAGTGCGACCCACTGACTATGTGAGGAATAGGCATCATCCTCGGCCAGGGGCCGCACCTGCCACCTCAGGGGGACCAATAGTAGCAGGAGATATTCCAGTCGAGGAGGCTGAGAGGGTATTGAGACGGGTTGAGTGTAACTTTACTGCGCTCACTCGCATGGTCCTGATGGAAGAGATTGAGGACCTGCCACCATATATGTAGCCTCATGTAGTGGGGGCACCACGGATGTGGGTCCAGTTGTTTCGGCGTTTAGCCAGCGCTGTGGACCAGTATAACATGGCCCACATGCCCTGACTTTAGCTAGACATTTTGACATGCCACGAGCACTACTTGTATATATTTTTTGAGGGCATAAGCCCTGTGACTCGTTATCGGTTATATTTTTTAGGCACTTGCGTCCATCTATGTACTCTGGTTACTTTATGATATTATATATGGTTTTTTTTTTTTGGTCTTTTGTGTCTTATGGATCATGTGTGAAAAAAATGTATTNGTTAATGTTCTTTCATATGTGTGCAAGATGCCAATCTAAAATTTTATTAGCTAGAGTATCTGTAACTTGGTTTAATCTTCCAAGAACATGAAAATATGTAATATAATCAAAGTTTTGTTCTAAGAGACGTACCCTAAGGAATCGTCAGTGTAAAGTTGGATCATGAACCCGGTATACTCTGTTTAATTGAGACACAACCAAATGAGTGTCGAGATAGACCCAAATATGAGAGATACCCAATGACAAAGCATCACGAAGCAACTCAATAATTGCACTATACTCGGCAACATTATTTGTGGTGTCACCTAAGAATATACCTCCGGAAGATAATAGTTGGCCTTGAGGTGTAAAGATTACCCAAGCTACGGAGGCAAGCCTCTGAGTGTGCCGACTAGCACCATCTGCGTACCCAACGAACACCTTGGAATCACTTGACATCTGCCACAATGACGAAAGATAATATCAACGACACATCCATAACACTAAAAGAAACTAAAAAGTAATAGTAAAAAGACTATACATATGTTACAAAAAGTTACCCACAGTGACCTGCCTATGAGTAACATTTCTTGAGGTAGAGCCCATTTCTAGGGTCCGCCAAAGCATTCCCTTCAAAATCAGCCATATGATAAGTGCCCTTTTTTAAAACCTCTTTTATGATGAAAGGTCCGAACCACATGGATTTGAATTTTCCTGCCCCCAGGGGGTCCTTATCTTGGTCATAGACCAAGACAAGGTCGCCTTCAAAGAAAATCTGAGGACGAACAGACCGATCATATTTACACTTGACCTTATGTTTGTGAGCCTCAATGGCCAAGGCCGCATCACGACGCTACTCATTGAGTTGCTCAAGGCATACTAACCGTTCTTCAAATGGAGAAGTGTCTGGCAATAATTGTACTGCCAAATTTAGAGATGGGATCTGACATTCGATGGGCAAGACTGCCTCCAGCCCGTAAATGAGTTGAAAATGTGAGAAATCGATTGCAATCTTAATAGATGTTCGGTAATCCCATAATTTCGAGTATAACATCAAATGCCAATTTGACTTGGCTGAGTTGATAGTTCGTTGTAGAATGGTCTTAAGAATTTTGTTTACAATTTTCACCTGCCCATTTGCTTGGGGGTAGTAGGGTGATGAATGTTATTGTTGTAACCCAATATTTGATGTTAACTTGGTCATCATTTGGTTCTGAAAGTGACTTCCATGGTCAGTGAAAATATCTCTCGGGACATCGAACCTTGCTATGATCTGATTGAATAAAAAGAGAACTGTGGTCTCTCCATCATCTTTAAACGTTGGCATAGCTTCGACCCACTTTGTGAAGTAGTCTACAACTACGATGATATAGTGGTGCACCCTTGTTGAAGGAGGGTTGCAAGTAGTGTAATCAATCCCCCACTTGGTAAAGGGACCAACTTTGATGACAGGAAACATGGGAGTGGGATGTGCCCTCATCTTCCGAGAGAAGACTTGGCACGAATGGCACTTCTTGATTGATTCGATACAATATTTGATAAGTGTCGGCCAGAAGTAACCTACTCGTAGAATATTTTGGGTTGTTTCCAACCCAGAAAAATGACCACCACAAGCTCCGGTATGGAAATTGTTAAGCATGATAATTTCTTCCTCATGAGTGAGACATCGGCGTAGGATGCAGTCTACACCTCTCCAATACAATGTATCATCGATTATGAGATAATTCTTAGCCTGATGGCATATACGTCGACGCTCATCATGAGAAGAAGAGGTGGGGCACTTCAAAGTCTATAGATAGATAACGTATCTCTGTACCAGGGATCAGAAGATGTGATCAAAAACATATATCCCCGGATAGGCAATTCTTTAGGCACAATGTCACCTGACTCAATCAGAAGTTCCGAAATAAGTTCTGCGAAGATGAATGACTTTTTAGACTTTGCTAAAACGAATTCTAAGTCAAACTCCTGGAGGATGACTATCCATCTACTGATTTTTCCACCTATTACCCATCGTGTCAACATGTATTGGAATGGATTCACGACAGTGATGATGGTGGTCTTGTGAAACAGAACATAATGATGGAACCGTTGAATAGAATGAACTACTGCCAACACAAGTTTTTCGATGTGAGAATAATTAAGTTCTGGTCCTACGAGGCCTCGGCTCAGGTAATAGATCACGTATTCTGAGAGAAAGTCATCTTCCTGAACTAAAACCATCCCAATGGTTGATTCTGCTACAGCCAGATATAATAAGAAATCCTTGTTATAGTTAGATGGTCGTAGTAGAGGGGTAGTTGTGAGGGCATGTTTCAATGCATCGAAAGAGCATTGAGAAACATCATCCCAGTAAAAGGGAATGTCTTTCTTCAGTAAGCGCATAAAGCCCTTGGTGATCTCGGCATAGTTGACGATGAAGTGTCATAAAAATTTCGCCTTGCCTTGTAGACTCTACAGTTGAAGGATTGTGCATGGGGGGGGGAAACTAAATTATTTCTTCCACCTTGAGAGGATAAACCATGATCCCTATTGTTGACACTAGGAAACCTAACAATCGTCCTGACGTTACGTAGAAGCTGCACTTGTTTGGATTCAGGCAAATCCGAAAGTAGCGATAACATTTGAAGATAAGTCAGAGGTGTGTGGGATGATCCGTTCTCTTGCAAGATCGAGATGATAAATCATCTAAGTAAGCCTCAACTATGTTCTTGAGGTCATGAAAAGAAAAATACATGGCCCGCTGAAAGGTGGCTCCAACATTTTTTAGACCAAAAGGAATCTTATGATACGCGAATGTACCCCATGGACAAATGAATGTCGTTTTGTGTTGGTCTTCGGGTTTGATTTGTATCTGATTATATCCCAAAAAACTGTCCATGAAAGAAAAGGCTTCGCAACCCACACATTCATCAATGATCTATTCAATGAACGGTGTGGTAAAATTATCTTTGGGACATGCCTTGTTCAAATCACGGAAGTCAGTAGAAACACGAATCGTGCCTTGTTTTTTATTAACCGGCATGGGGTTTGACACCCATTGAGTCAAATGGATAGGATAGATAAACCCGACTTTTAGAAATTTATCAAACTCAACCTTAATGGTTGTTTCTTTTTTAGGATTAACTAGACGAAGCTTCTGCTGAACTGGATTGGCATTAGGATACATTGTGATTTCATGTTCAACTATTTTTGGATTGATGCCTGGAATTTTCTCATAAGACCAGGCGAAAACATCGCGAAATTATTTAAAAATATCTGAGTAGATTTGAATGTATTCAAGGGAGCAGTCGGCTTCAATGAAGACATTCTCCAAGACACCAAGGTTTTGGGAGATATTGATCGGTAAGATCTCATCGATAGTTTCCATATTACCCTCAACATAAACCTCATGTGTAGCTAAGGGATTAATAGGACAAGACCGATCTCCCGTCATAGTCACGGTGAATTCTCCCGCTTCAATTCGGCTTAACTTTGGGAGGAAGTATTATCTATGATGAATATCTTCCCAAGGTTTATCCAGACTAGTCATGGCTTCAATTATTGCTTCATCAAAGGGCAAGACTAAGTCTAATGAATCAGTGTTAGCGAGAGAACCATGAGCCCAAATAGGCTCTAGCAGTGGATTGAACTCATGTGCAGGAGTTGGATCAGTGTTGGTTGAATTTTGTTGGACTAAAGAGTACACTTCTTCAGCTACGGACAAGGGCATGGACATGCATGGGTGCCCTGTCCCATCCATAGTGGCCGATGGGGAAGGAAGTATCCATGGATCGTCGAAGTAAGTTGTGCAGAATGACGAAACTTGAAAAATCTCAACCTTATGGTGATTGGATATAAACTTGATATCGCCTTGAGGGGGCGGGTAATCGAAGGTACCCATCAAAGATGAGCACAAACCAACCCCTACGTTGACGACACCTGGTTGAGTATTATTAATCATTGGGACCGTGGATGCCCCCAATGCAGGTCCAGGTCTGGAGAATGACAATTGATCGATGGTCACTATCCGGCCTTCATGTGGAAACAACAAGACCCGGAAAAATATAGCAACCACAACTTGCATGGCATAAGTCCAACTCCTTCCTAACAAGAGGTTATAGTCGAGGGGAGCATCGACTACCTCTACTTCTACACACACGGTCTTCCCTCCTAACTGCATGGGGAAAGAAGGAACGATACCATGTGGTTGGAACGAATGAATTTCGAAAGTGGTGAGGAGAGTAGGTGACGGAGACAAAACGGGTTGGCCAATGGCCTTCCAACATGCCAACAACATAACGCATGTCGAGGCGCTCTCATCAACCACCGTGCGGAAGATATTCCAAGTAAAAGTTTTCATGGGATAAGCCACTACTATCTGAAACGCTACGTGGTAAGGTAGATGAGGTTTTAAGTCGGTTGTATCCAGCATGATTGTACCCGGATTACAAGTCTCCGTAGATCCTAAAGCAGTTAACAAGGATTTCCTCTTGGAAGGGCAGCTTTGGAGGACCTCCAAAGCGGACATAGTGCAAGGGGTTTGTGATAAATCTTCCACCACAGAGTAGTTCTAGGTGGCCCTTGCATTTGGGTTATGAGAATATTTTTTGAATGCGCCTTTGGGAATGCGTGTCATTTTTTCGCCCAACATCTTCTCAATATGTAGAGGAAGAGATGGGAGTTTAGCTTCTTTACCCTTCTCAGAAGTGCTTGGTTTACTATAGTCATGTGCTCTAGTTGATATAAAAGCATCACCCCTAACCATATATACGTTCATGGATGTGGGGTTGTTCGTAGGCGGACACGGTTCTTGGCTGCCCCCTTAAGTGCTTGCAGAGGCTTGGGTTATATTTTTCCCATGTTGAAATGGATTGGTCAACACAGCAGGTTGTTGCTGCGTCACAAACTTTTGGGCTTCTGCAAGCCGATGACATAGATGGGTCAGGTGGTCTTCCACACACAAGTTGCATGGATACCTCGCCTTCTGTTTCTCAGTGTTGTCCCTACCAGCATTATCGATAGGTTTTTTATCCCCCTTACCCTTCTTTCGTTGTTTTTTCTTTCCTTCAAGCTTTTGGGTGGCCTTTGGGTCAGTCGATTGCACTGTGTGTACCTCCGATGTTTTGGTAGGGGGAGTAGCCAAAGTAGTAGTTTGGATGGTAGTTGTATGTTGTATAGATAACTGCTACAACTTCTTCATCAATTGCTCAGTGGGATTTGTTTGTGTTGAACCAACAATACCATCGGCATGTGGTCCAACTCTCTGTCTAGTTTTATCCAGTATTGAGCGTGGCGCATCTGGCAAGATGTTGTATAATAAACCAAATTGAGAATAGATGAGCTCAAATTGTTGAGCTCTCATGATGGCGTCTTCTTCAGAGAATACTCCTGACATTGTGATGTCTTTGGATAACTGCGGGACCAAAGACTTAAGGAACCACTCAAGTAGGAATGTTGGTGGGACTGGCATCTTAATTAAACTCTTCCGGCATCTCCATTCTCGGATGTGATCAGAGATATGGTCTGTTGTCGTTTTGTTCAAAATTGGCCAGCAACTCTATGCCAGTGTCATATCTCACAAGTAACTGGAAATGGTTGAGGAAGGCCATTGCCAGCTCGTCAAAGGAAGAGTATCTTGAGAAATCGAGCTCAATGTACCATTTTGTGGCACTCCCAATGAGAGTACGTTGAAACAATCGCAACTGTACGGAGTCATATTTCAACGAGTTATATGAGCACCAAAGATGGAAGGTAGTCAAATGATCTCCTGGATCTTCGTTAGGCTTGGCTTCGAACTTTGGAATGTCGAAAGGCAACTTCGTCGGCATAGGAGGCCAATGCGGATCATGAAAAATAGGGTCATTCAACAACCTTGTCAAATCTGGCAAGTGCAAAGTTTCCAGAAAGGGTATTTTGGGTTGTTGGTGATAACCTCGGAAAAAGGGGCCTAGAGTTTGACTGGCACTAGGTTTCCAGGAAAAGTTTGGCTGTCGGCCTGGATTCTGGTAGAAACCATGGCCCTAGCCAGTGTATGGATTTTGCATATGTGGAGACATCATCGATTGATTTCCAAAATAGGACATAGATGGTTGGGCATGCATTATATTCAAAGGACTCTGGGAAGGATTGCCCCATGTTGGTCCCGTGGGGATAGGCATAGTAGTTTTTCTGGGGTTCCATTGATTGTGGAAATAATTACCCCAAATTGACATTTCGGATGAGGGAACGGATCCCTGCCAAGAATTCCAAGGCCCTGATGCAGAATAAGTTCCTAGGTTTTCCCCCTATGCAGGAATAGTACCCTGCATAGGAATAGATTGTCAATAACTAGGATTTTCCCCAGTTGGGAAGGTGACTGATGAGAAGGCATTGTTACCAAACGTTTCATCCAAAGAAAATGGTGTCGAACCTATGAGCATATTATGCGAAGGTGGTCCTTGAATCCTCGCTCCAAATAAACTATGGTATGTAGGTTGCCCAACAAATTGCTGATGCGAGCCACCGAGTGAAGGGGACGAAGGAGGGATATGACCTCCTCTGTAAGGGAAAGCATTAAAAGGAGTAGGAGTGCCCCCCATGTGACCTTGTAGAGGAGCGCTAGAGCTCCCTGCCCCCAGATCTGAAGTTTGTAAAGTGCAGTAGGAAAGTACAGGACTTGTACCTGAACTAGGCATCCCGTATGAGAATGGAGGGCCTGTCGCACTTGGTGTGAAAGGGGTTTTGTCCGTCGCCAAAGATGGGATCAGACCACTGTGCAATGTAGAGGCGGTTGAGACCATGGTGGCTCAGATTGATGAC
>SNQJ01S0231133.1:14232-28355 GCA_010110895.2 Picea sitchensis | reverse complement strand
ATCCTTCATGTCAAATTTGGAGGATAGCTGCGATTTCACCTCCTTGATAACATCCATGTTATTTCCTACCAACAACATGTCATCAACATGCAACACTACATAAATGAAGTGATTACCAACCTGCTTGGAATATACACAGTGATCAATCTTGCTTCTTACAAATCCCAATCCAAGGATGTATGTGTCATAATTTTGGTACCACATCCTAGGTGATTGCTTCATACCATATAGTGACTTCTTTAGCTTACATACCAGCTCTTTCTTTCCCTTCACTACAAAGCCTTATGGCTGCTTCATGTAGATTTCTTCTTCCATATCCCCATGTAGGAATATTGTCTTCACATCCATCTGTTCCACTTCAAGATCAAAAGAAACAACAATAGATAAAATAAATCTAATAGAATTTAACTTAGCAACAGGAGAAATAATCTCACCAAATTCAATTCCCTCTACCCGGGAATAACCTTTTTCTACTAACCGAGCTTTGTATTTCTCCAGTTTACCTTGTGCATTAAACTTCTTCTTAAACAACCATTTTCCACCAACAGATTTTCTTCCAGCTGGCAACTCAACTATATCCCATGCCTCATTCTTATCCAAGGCATCCATTTCTTTAACCATGGCCTTCTTCTAGAGTTTACTGTCCTCTAAATTCACAGCTTCCCTGATAGTTATGGGATCATAATTAGTAATAGATAAAGAAAAATTGGAATGGAAATCAGGTGGACTATACCTTTATTGTTTCCTTTTATCTCTCACTGATCTCCTCAATATTGGGGTATGAGGTTCTTCTTCTTCTTCTTCTTCTTCTTCTGCTTCCTCTTATTCAGATGATTCATATTTTGCATCATCCAACTCAAGCTCTATTTTCTCAGGTTCTTCTTGTGTTGGTAGGAATTCCTGTTTGGACATATCTTTTACCTCTCTGAAAACAACATCTTGACTCTAAACAATCTTCTTGGTTTCTAGGTTCCAAAGCTTATAACCTTTCACACCATCTTTATAACCAATAAAGATACACTTTTAAGCCTTTTTATCCAACTTACTCCTATTTTCCTTTGGAACATGTACATAAGCAAGACAACCAAGCACTCTAATATGTTTAAGAGAGGGTTTCTTTCCATACCATACCTCGTGTGGAGTTTTATCATCCAACGCTGATGAAGGTGATCGATTGAGAAGGTAACATGTTATACCCACTGCCTCTGCCTAGAATTCTTGTCCTAACCCGACATCGCTGAGCATGCTCCTTGCTTTTTCCATCAGTGTCCTATTCATCCTTTCTGTAACTCCATTCTGTCGAGGAGTGTATGGAGTAGTCTTCTGCTTTGCTATACCACACTTCTTACAAAATTCTTTGAATTCATTTCCACATAATTATCCACCATTATATGTTCTCAATACCTTTATTTTCTTCTCTATCTGATTTTCTACCAGAGCCTTAAACTCTTTAAATTTATCAAATACCTCAGATTTATTTCTAAGAAAATAAATCCATGTGTTCCTTGAAAAATCATTTATGAATGAAACATAATACACAGATTTACCTAGGGATGGAACATGAACGGGTCCAAACACATGACTGTGTATCAACTCTAAGATCCCCTTTAATCTTGTAGCACCAGATCGAAATCTTACTCGATTATGTTTACCATATATGCAATGTTCACATAAATCAAAATCCAGAGTGCAATTAGACATACCTTAAACCATACCTTTACCGTGTAGTGTTCGAAGGCCCTTTTCTCCAATATGCCCCAGTCTTTGACGCAACAACATGGTCTTCTTTTATGGGATAGTATTGGTCTTGTCTCCTTCATTTCTCTGCTCAGGGACAACAAAAATATTACACCCATTAGTATAAGTGATTCCCACCAACTTGTATAGAGTTCCACATCGAACTCCCCTCATCAACACCATTGTTCCTCGTACCATCTTGCAAGTGTTCTTTCAAAATATAGTATCCACTCCTGTATCATCCAACATGCTTACAGATATTAGGCTCCTGGCAAGTTTTGGAATGTCCAGAACCCCGGGGAGAGTTCTAATCCTTCCATATTTTAGCAACAACTTAACCCTTCCACATCCCATGATTTTGGCTGTTGAGTAATCTCTTAGGAATACATCACCACCATCATATTTTTCATATTCAGAGAACCACTCCCTGTGAGGAGTCATATGGTATGATGCACCTGAGTCGATCAACCATACATCACGGTCTGCATGTGTACCTATAGATTCTAGGTAAACATCGCCTCCTTCTTCAGTGGAGGTTTTTGCCTCTGTGGAAGAGGTACTATCAGATCCCTTTGGTTTTTCAACCTTCTTAGAGTTGCAATCTTTCTTATAATGCCCTGTTTTACCACCCTTCCAGCATTTCCTCAAATATTTTCCTAGAGACTTAGATCTACCTGTAGATTTATGTGTCCCCCCCGAAGGCTTACCATGATTCCTATCTTGGGTACGACCTCTTACAAATAAAGCATATGTGCTATGACTATCCATGCTTTTCCACCTCATCTCTTGGATAACAAGGATGAAACTACATCCTCATACTTCAATGTAGATTAGGTGGTACTACCAATTGCTACAGCAGTTATCCCAAAGTGGAAAGAACATAACAAATTAATACACTTATGTTCTTATGCAATCGTAATATTAAAAAAGACAAGTTGACTTACAAGAGTATTAAAAGGAATTTAAATGTTTTGTCACAGAATCTCCATCTTCCCCCCTAAGATGATACAACTTCTTTCAAAGAAACAACTTGTTTACTAGGGATTTTGATTGATAAAAAATTCCACAACTTATCCTATAGTTCCTTTGTTGTAGATTCTCTCGAGACATTCAAAAACATCGAATCTGCCAGGCAGATTCGAATGTTACTCCTTGCTCTTCTATCAACTTCTCCCAATCTTCCTTGACGCTTACCAATGGTGGTGTACTAGTAGTTTGTGTACTAGTGGGTTGTGTACCGATGGCACGTGTGATGGTAGGCGATTGTACCGATGGGCTATACGGGATCCCTAGCGATCCATTGTTCTTTGTCTACAAAGGTCCTCCATCTTGATCTTCCATAACTCAAAGTTTTACCGTTGAAATTCTATCTGATTCTAGAGAGCTCGCCATTCCTCTTTCTGTCGAATAACCATACTAAAAATCTCCCACTAAACCCGGGTTTATCACAAACCCAAGATAAAGTTGATCTATGGTAGGCAAACCCTCAACAACAAAGGCATCCCTCACCGAAGCCAAAAGCGGTGATACCACATGTAGAAGTTTAAACACATGAGAAATTACATCGCAAGTGCATATAGATTCTTAAGAGAAAACATAAATTAATCAATGGCTCATTCACATGGTACACATAGAGATTCATACCGAGAACCCTCAACCGGGAAAACTTTCTTATTTCATTATATCAATTTCCACCATTCACCATACAAGATATACAATGTTTTGGGTGATACTGTAGATACCAAAACTACTACAATGGATCATGAGGCGGGTTAAGTGAATCTGATAAATACACACACAAATGCAAAGAATATAGCATACCAGCTCTTGATGGGGACATAAAGTGTGGTGAGAGAAATTGACTCCATAGATTGTGAAGGGGAAGAAGAACAAGAACGAGAAGCATCTCAAGATGAAAATGTAGAAACAATTTAAAATTAGAGAGTTCCTCCATGATATCATGTAATGCATTTCCTAGAATTAGCACTCCTCAAACCATAGATCGGAAGGATATATCAAAGAAAAGTGTAGTCCTAATTAATTATGGCAATACTCATAATTTATAGTGAATGAAATTAATCAAATCTCTCAATTGCTTTTGTATATCCAACACCGAGTTTCAAGTGTGATTGTAGATGGGGGAACTATCAATTTCTCATGAAAATGCAATAGATAAAATCTTACTATGGGGGGAATATGTAATGAATATTCCAATGATTTATATACCCATGGGTGTGGGCTAGATGTTACTAGGAATCCAATGGTTATAGTCATTGGGAACAATAGATTTTAATTTTCAAGAACTTTTCATGAAATTTTCATTTGGAAGGAAAATAAATTGGGTTAAGAGGTATCACAGGGAAACCTCTTAACTTAATTTATTTTCCTTCCTATGAAATTTTCATGAAAAGTTTTTGAAAATGGGGCATCAAGGCATTTTTGCATAACTATCCTCACTATATGTTCAAACATCTAAGCCATTTATTCCTCTATATCTCAAAGGGATCATTGATAAACATTCCAAAGTATTTGAAGATATTTAAGGTATTCCACCCACTTTCGGAATCATGATCATGATATTCACCCTAATAATTCTACTGGGAGTGTTCCTCCTAACATCATGCCATCGCGATCACCTTATGCTTAGAAGAGTGAAATTGGTAGCATGGTTGAAGAAATGTTAGAAGTTGGCATTATTATACCTAGCCAAAGTTCTTACTACTTTGATGGTAATGGTATTCAAGAAATATGGCTCATGGCGTGTATGTCCATATTATAGAGAGCTCAATAAGATCACTAATGGGATAAGTTTCCCATTCCACCATTGATGGTGTTAGATATGAACTACATGGAGCAATCTATTTCACAAAGTTGGATCTTAGTTCATGGTATCATCAAATTAGAATTAAGGAAAGAATATATCCCAAAAATAACATTACGAGCTGTATGAAGACCATTATGAATTTTGGTCATGTCTTTGGCCTTACAAATGAACCTTCCACATTTGGGGTTGATGAATTCATTTCAAATCCTTCCTTGAAAATTTATTATTTGAGTATTTTTTGATGATATACTAATCTATAGAAAGTCTTGGGAGGATGGGTAATGCGACATGTTGACAAGGTGCACTACAACTACTAAAGGAGAAACAACTATATGCCAAACCATCAAATGTTTATTTGGAATAAAGGAGGTAGAGTACTTGGGTCATGTGTATTTCCTTAGAAGGTGTCAAGGTAGACCCTAACAAGATTAAGGCCATGATGGACTGAGTGGAATTCCAAAACATTGAATAATCTTAGGGGATTTTTGGGTTTTGGCAGTTACTACCACAAGTTTGTTTTGGCACTATGGAAGAATAACAACACCTTTAATGAAACTAACTAAGGATGCATTTTCATGGACTCTAGAGACAGCTAAATCACTTTTAGTTTTAACTTAAATAGGTGATGTACAAAGCTCTTGTATTGACCACTCAAGGACTTTACAAAAACCTTTTATTGTGGAATGTGATGCCTCGGAAATGGAATTGAATTATTTGTCCCTAATGAAGAAGAGGAAGGCCTAGCTTTTGAAAGTCGACCACTCAAGGGAAAGGGACTTACACAAACCCATTTATGAGAAGGAAATGTTGGCAATACTACATGCATTGAAGGGAAATGGCGTCCTTCCTTACCTAATAGGTGGTAGGCACTTCAAGGTCAAAGCGGATCATGATAGTCTTAAATGCTTATTGGAACAGACTATATTCAAAAGAACAACAAAATGGGTAACCAAGATATTGGGTTGTTGGTGGGAATTTGGTCGAACAAGGTCCTTCTCGGGTTACCAAAAAAATTGATCAGAACAAGGTCCTTCTCAGGTTACCAAAAAAAGGTACCATGTAGTCTAGAGAGCTAGCATTTTCATCTCCTCCAAAGAGAAGAAGTATCACCCGAAGTGCTGCTGAGATAGATAAATAGGAAAGGGTTGGAATAAGGCTAAAGAGGATCCATAGAGAATTTAGAACTCATTCATATTCTTGCGCAAGAGTTATTCTTAGATCTGAACCATCTAAATGTAAGAATTGAACCTACTTACATTGCGAGCAACAATTAAGCAAAGAACCATCAAATAGAACTAATAAGCCATAAACAAATATTGTAATGCATAAGTAACCAAACAAAGACACATCATATTTTGAAATTTGGTCCTTCTTCATATTAACTTTGAGATATTTCTCTGCTTACAGACTCAGAATCACACAGTAGGGCACATTACAGATTCTTGGATTTGGAATCATATCTCAGAGATCCAACTCTCCAACTGATAGTTCTAATTCATTATAGACTATGACTTGTATTCTCTTGACTTATAACAAGTATCAACAACTAATCCCATAACTTGGGCGACTCTGATCAACATGACTCAACTCAACCCTATCAACCCACGACGGCTTAGCTATCAAAAATTGAGTGCATCCTCCCATGAAAAAACCAACCCAACCCGACCCTTTTACAATTATATTCAACTCTATATATAGTTGGGTTGTGTCTTCCTTCTCGACTTGTGTGATTTCTTGTTCTGTTGCAACCGTTTGTTGCCTGGCTGGCCTTGCGCTGAATTCCACAACTTCTTTATATTACTCTTTCTCCCAACCTCTGATGAAGTTTGCACAACTCTTTCTTAGTTAAAACTTGCGCAATTATTTCCCAAAAATGAAGGGCCCAATAGGCTCCAACCACAATCCTTGAGTCGTCCTCCAGTCAAGCGCTTGGTTATTTCACATCCTCTAGAAGCAATTGTTGTTTTCCCTTTTCTAGATTTTCTTCTTATTTTGGATCTTCTGTTTGTGCCTTTTCTTCCTTTACCTCCTCAAACGAAGGGCCCAATTCCGGTACCAACTCTAAGGCTTGGTGCTTTACTCCGTGAAAGCTTTCAACTTTTTCCTGCCATTTCCGGGCGAGGAGTGATGCTTCTGCGCGGAATTGTTGGGCCGCCTCTTTGTTATATTCCTTTGGCTTGGTCACAACCAACGATTTCCACTCAGAATCTATTGTTGTGTCGACCTGATGCATTTGCATGTAGGTTGTCTGGATTACCGGTTGAAAGTCACACAACTCTTTTTTGGCTATGGACTGTGCCTCGTAGAGTGTCTTCAGTTCATTGTCAGCCTGTTGAATTTGGTCAAACTTCTGTTGTTGATCCATAGGGTCCATCGTTGCCACAAATTTTTCGTTTAGCACCTGATTTTTTTTTCGGAACTCCTCTAAAACTTGATTTCATCGAGTGATGATTCCCATCCAGTCGCTAAGTTCTCTGAATATTTTGGTGTAGTCCACTGTGTGTTTGTGCAGTGTTGCTATGGCATTGTTTCCTTGCAATATTATCTTCTGCATTTGATCCTGGAGCTGTTGGGGATGTTGTTCTGCTTCTTGCTAGACTTGTTGTAGCTTCGCTTGTATCTTCTCAGTGCGGGTAGCGATTTGTGTCCATGCTTCTTATAACAACTCGATCTGTTTCTCTGTCTCGCTTACTTCGCTGGCCTCGAGTAGTTCAAGTGAAACCTTATGAATATTCAGCCAGGCTTCTGCAAGTTTTTCCTAAACTTTTTCCAGTTTGCATTGGACTTGGATTCTTTCATGTGCTTCTTGCATTCTATATGTGTGCTCTAAGAATTGTTCTTTTCTTGCGATCTAGACAAATCTCTCAGCCTCCTAGAGCCTCTGTTCCAACTGGTCCATGGATGCCCTGATTAGGCCAAATAAGTGTGGCGCTGGCCACTGTACCAGGTCGATGGATGAAACAACTACGTCGGTGGGTACTCGCCACTATAGTGGGAGTCCACTACCTGTTGAATGGTCAAAGTGAGTTTCTACCTCTTCCTCCATTGGTGGAACTGGTGCGATTCTCAACCTTAGCTCTACTGGAAAAAGAGTCAGAACCTTTGTTCTGTCTATGCAGACTTGAATCAATTCTGCACATTGCTTTGGGTTTTGGAGAACCTACTCCATTTGAGCTTGCATGCCTATCGTATCCTACTCCATTGTTGATTCTGGCTCATTGTGCGCATTTGGTATATCAATATCTTCTGGGGCTTCTGTATCATGTGTCGTGATTTCTTGGGTACCCTCACCCTTGGTCAGTGAGGTGATTTGCTGGTTGTTGTCGAGTTCCTGCTCCTCTCTGCTTCGGGCATCTTCTTCCTTTACAGAACACTCGGGTTGTTCTTCTTGGGTGTTCAGATTCAGAACATCCAGCATCAAGCTCTTCTTTGAGGCTTTGGGGTCGGGATCGAGAATTTTTTATCTTGGCTTGGGTGTTTCTCTAGTTATTTGTGGGGGTTGTCATTCCTCTGTCTCTGGGAGATCGAGCTACATCGGCTCTGAGGTTGTGTTTTGATGTGGACTGGAAATGAGGAGGTTTGGTAATTGGAGTGGTGGTGGAGGGTGCTCAATGATGAATGTGGATGGAAGTGTTTCTAAGTTCGGGTCATCCTGAATATCAATGATAGTGGTGGCTTTGGTCATGGCATGGGTTTGGGGACAAAAATATGCAAGGGGTTGTGGGTTCAGGGGGTTTTTCAGTGAGACTCCATTTCTGGGCCTCTTCACCAATGGTTCAGTACCAAGAACAATGTCGAATATCTGGTTAACCTACACACCTGACAGCACAGTATCGTCCGGTAGCTGTCGATGGGCCAGTCTTTCTCTCCACTCTAGATGTTGTGTTTATTCTTCCCCCTTGGATTCTTTTTGTGCCAAATCATTTGCCTTCTTCTTCTCGAGGCCTAAACTCAATCCTTCTCCTAGTTCATTGTCTTTCTTCTTTAGCAGATCCACAGGAAAAATGTAATGCATTCATAAAGAATTATTGATTTATGCTGGCTGCGTTTGACTCCTAGCCATGACATGACTTCCTTATCGAAGGCTTCCTCATCCAAATAGAATGGTAGAATCCGTGTGTGGAATTGTTCCGTGCTGACATGCCTCGGCTGGACGAATGTGTTGTGTCGGCTCATGCTGAAGGAGATATTCCTCGTGCTAGAGTTGAGGAGCTCCCGTGGGATGCGCAACCTCTGCGTTGCATCTATCATGGAATTATACCATTTGGAAAATGTTGCATTGTTGAGTGTTGTATTCTCCGACTCTGGTCTAGACTTCCATGGCTCAAACATCTTCAGCATGCACCCCTTATTTGGTATTTTCGGTTGTCTTCCCATAAGTGGCTTCCATTTGAGAATTGAAAATTCCACAAGTAGGTATCCATAGGTGAATGTTCCACCCTTCTCATGTGCTTCCTCGCAAGCTACTAGTAGTTCCTCTAGTAGGAAACTACACCAATTGAACACTGCTCCTTGTGCACAAAATTCGGTGACTGATAGTGCATCTAGAGTTCATTCTCGCTTATAGTAAGATCCCATAACCTTGCTGGATATGATGTAGAAGCCAATCCATACTTTTTTGGGCAGTATTGGTTCAATGACTATTGTGCGTCCTCCTCTCTTTGTGTTAAACTTCTCGTATAGGCTAGGCTCGCCTTTCTTTTTCCCATGCTTGCTGGGGCCCTGAAATCCCTTCGACACATCCTCTCCTTGGGAGGATAGTCCTGTGAGTTGCTGGATATCTGTTGCATGGATTGGATACCACTTATCCAAACATAGACTTCTGTCATGCACTCTTCTTATCAGGAATTTTGTGCAACGCAAAATCTCGCCTGTGGTTCCAAAGACTGGTAAGTCTCTCAGGTTCATGATGGTGGAGTTAAATAAGTTGATGAAATATTCTCTCGGTACAAATTGCATGTCTTTGGTTTTGTCCAGAGCTATCTCCCAAAATACGTTTGTGTGCATTTGTAGGAACAAGGTTGAGTCTATGAGGTCACGGTCGAGTAGCTTAATGTGCTCTACCTTCCCTTTGAGGTCGCCCACGATGAAAGCAGCTTAACGTGCTCTACCTTCCTTTTGAGGCTTACCATCTCAATTCGTGGGTCGTAGGGCTCATCCGCAATCGCTTCTTCATCAAGTGGTGGGATTCCGCTTTGTTGTGGCTCGACATCTGCTTTGGGCGGCAGAGTAAGAACTAGGATACGTCTGCGGGATTTTACAAAGGGTCCCAACTAGTTCAAAGCATCAATTCAAATGCTATGCTCTATTTTAGAAACAATATCTGTAGGCTCAGAGCTTTATACTTAGATTAACCGGGAATTTTAGCAGTAACTGCTCCTCATCATGACCATATAGATGCACCTGGGTGTGAGTTGTCCGACAGGATGGTTTAATCAAGGTAAATCTTATTGGCCGATCTTGGCATGTACTTATTTGGGTGGGATAGGGACGTGGCTGAATTGAGACCTTTCTATTTGACGGGTGGGTATCCCGATGAGAACTTCGATGGAATTTTGGCATAATGTGAATTTATGGATTAACAATGTCCGTCGGGGTATCAGAATGGCAATAGAGGTTGTGACTAGAATGGGTTTGCGTGGCCTATAACTCATATTGGATTGGGATTCATGAGGCCTCTGACCACAAAGGTTGTCTTTGTCATATTTAATGACTATCATTAATGGAATTTTCCATTGTTCAGGTCCTGTACTACTGAGTCGTCCATTCTGTAGAAACCAACGCTTAAACAAAACAAATGAACTATGTGTTATGGCGCAACACTATGCACATGAACATTATTAACTGATTTTACAACATTTCAAAAAGAAAACGAAACTCAAATCTACCTATTGTACAAGCTCCGTCGAATTGGAGTGACTATCCTTCTTTCTCAGTTTTGAGATAGGTAGGGCTTCAGGTGAGTGCCATTCACCCGTCCCGGTCGTAGCACACCATCGAGTTTCACGATTCTGACTGTTTCTGAAGGTCAGATCTCCACAACTATTAAAGGTCCCAACCAATGCATATGCAGTTTGCCAGGATGCTTCTAGTATCGGCTGTCATAGAGTAACACCTTATCCCCTTGTGTGAATACCATGGTTTTAATGTGTCTATCGTGCCAAGATTTTTGTCTTTCCAAGATTTTTGGTGTGATGGACTCTGCAGGCACCACTGCCTCTCTTCCATAAAATAGATGAAACAATGTGTATCTATGGAGTTTCTTTGTGGTTGTCTTGTAGGCCCATAGTACCATTGGATATCTATCATCCCAGTCCTCTTAGTTTGTGCAACATACCTTTCTTAGTCCACTTTCCAGGATTTTGTTGAAGGCTTTGACTGTTCCATTGGCTTATGGGTGGTATGGACTGCTCTTGTGATGTTGAATCGTAAATTCTGTTGTAAGTGTTTCTATGGTGATGCTAATGAAATGAGCTCCCCAATCGTTGGTTAGGATCCTGGGACATCTGAAGTGGGTAATGATATTTTCGAAGATGAATCAGGCAACAGTATCTGTCGAACAGTCTTGTACCGCTGTTTCTTTTGCCCAATGGGTAAGGTAGTCAGTTGCGGTAATTATGTATCTAGCCTTTGAATGTTTGATTGTGGGGTTGATTGGTCCAATGAAGTCAACTACCCATTTCTCAAATTCATGTAGAGTTTTAACTAGTTGTAGTGGTAGTTCATCTCGATGTGACGGCTTGCCCACATGTTGAAAAACATCACATGATCTAGCGTATTCTTTTGCATCCTTGAAAATTTTTTCCCACCAAAGTCCTACCTGTAGAAATTTTTGTGCCGTGGCCTTTCCTCCTACATGGCCTCCTATAATTCCACTATGGAATTCCCAGAGTATATCCTGCCTTTCGTGATCCAAGACGCATCATCTAAAAATGTTGTTTATTCCTAGTTTGTACAATTGTCCAACGATCAACTAGTAATATGCTTCTCTAACGACCATATGGTGTTTCTGGGTTGTTGAATATGTTTCAGGACAGGCCCCTGTACTGAGAAAGATTGCTATGTCCTCTAGATATTCTGTTATGGCCTCAATCCTAAATAAATCTGCATCTGGGAACTGGTCATCCATTGATCTGCCACTTTCTCCTGATTCTAGTCTGGATAGATGGTCAGGTATGACGTTGCATTGTCCCGGCTTGATGATAACTTCGAAGGAAAATTCCTGAAATAGAAACATCCATCTACAAATTCTCCCTTCCAGCATATGTTTGTTAACTAGGTATTTTAATGCAGAATGGTCTGTAAATAATTTGAAATGGGAACCTAGCAGATAATGTCTAAATTTATGTAAATCATAAATCATTGCTAAGCATTCCCTTTCTGTCATTGTATAGTTTCACTCTGCTTGCGTTAGCTTCTGACTCGCAAAGTAGATGGGGTGATCCATAGCTCCATCTCCAGGTTGCATTAAGATAGATCCTAAGGCAATTCCTGAAGCATCTACATGGACATGGAATTCCTTCTCCCAGTTTGGGAATATCAGAATCAGTGTTGTAATGAGCTTTTCCTTAAGTGTCTCAAATGATTTATCACATTTAGGAGTCCATTGGAACTTTTCATCCTTTTTCAGGAGGTTTTCCAAAGGTACAATAATGTTGGCGTATCTTCGAATGAACCTGTGATAGTAACCTGTGTTTCCTAGTGTGGAGTGAAACTGTTTAGCGCTCATAGGTGGTGTCATATTCACGATGACTGCAACTTTGGCTGGGTCTACCAATACTCCTTCTCGACAGACTATGTGTCCCAACAGATTTCCATGTGGCAGACATAAGATACACTTTCTGAGATTTAATGAGATTTGCAACTCTCTGCATCTGTCAAACATTAGCTTTAGCAGTGCTACATGTTCCTTAAACAGGCTATATATTGTCCAATCATCCATATAGAATTATATAAATTTGTGAATGAATTCTCTAAAGGTTGTTATCACAAACCTGGAAAAAACTGCAGGGGGCATTCTTTAAGCCAAATGGCATCATGTTGTATGAAAAAGATCCCCATTCGGTAATGAAAGTGGTCTTTCTCTTTTCCTCCTCGACGATCCTGACTTGACGGTATCCCGAAAATCTGTCTATAAATGAGTATGCTTCCTTACCTACAACCTATTCGAGTATCTCATCGGTAAAAGGTGTTGGGAAAGGGTCGTGCACACAGGTAAATTTGAGGCTCTTGTAGTCTACACAGACTCTAATATCCTCTGTGTCTTTATTTCTTTGGATGACTATCAGGATGACCTACCAAAAACATGAGACCCACTTCTAACATCTTGCCAATCTCCTTCTTGAATTTCTCTTTAATCCTAGGATTAAGACGGTATGGTCTATTTCTAACAGGCCTGGATCTTGGTTTTAAATCAATCTTCATTTCTCCCATGACTCCTTTGATTCCATTTAATTCTGAAAAAGTCTTCGGGAACAAATCCTCATATTCCCACAGTAAACTCTGTATTTTCTGACTGGTTTGTTCATCCCAGTAATCTCCCACCATGCTATCTTGGGTTGCTCTCCAGTCCCTATGTTGAGTCTCTGCAATTTTAATGGGTGATTATAGGAACTATCGGTCTGGCTAGGTATGGTGTTTTGGATTTCTCTTCTCCCCTATGTCTCTTTGACAACTAGGTTTCTTAGTTCTTCTAATTCGTCTAGGCTTTCTGAGTCTTTGCTAATCTGGTAACATTCTATAGGCTTTTTAGTCGAGGGTAAGTGGCATTTAGCCTGAAGTTCTTGGGTATGCTTGGGACACACTACAAGGTTTAATTTCTTATCACTATTGGTTGTAAACAAAAGTTCTTTAATCTTTTGCAGGGCTATTTCAAGTTCAGGGTACTTAGTTGTGAATGAGAAGTCTTTGCAAAATTGAACTGCCAGTGTTTTCCAATCGCTGGTCTATCTTCTGGTTTCCTCATGCACAAACCAATCTTTCAGAATTGGGCCTAGAGAATGGGGAAATACCTGAACCCATAAGTGAGAGGGTATCTCTGCGGCCTGCCACTGTGTCACACATTGTTCAATGTGTATTATAGGGTCTTATTTTCCACTGAATAGTTTCACGGAGTGGAGATCCGTCTCCATCCCTAATTCCAGCTGCTCCTTATTCCAGAACCTGTACTTGATAGCTTGCTTCACCTCGTCCCAATTTCTGAGTACAACTTTATGAGTGGCCCACCATCTGGTGGGGGTGTTCTGAAAATCTATATCCAATAACGAGATTCTTTGATATTCTCTCACATTCTCTTCCATGTTCTGCAAAAAATTGTCTAGGTCTGAGGTGCCATTGTATACTGGGTGTTCTCTAGCTTCGGTCCCAATCCATCTAGTCATTCTGACAGTTGCACATCTTCTTGAGAATCGTTCATGCATGCCTTGTTTCCAACTATCAAAAGCTAGTTCTTCATATTCATCTATTGACTGTATACTTCTCCAACATACCAATCCATCCGCAGTAGGGTTTATATAATCGTTTTTGGTCCCAGTTGTTACAGTGTACAACTGGTCTAGATCTT
>SNQJ01S0231133.1:0-10376 GCA_010110895.2 Picea sitchensis | reverse complement strand
TGTCTCTCCATCTGATCCTTTCTGAGATCAGGCTTATCCTTGATTTCTTCTAAGTCTACAAGGACTTCATCATCTCTTTACAGGGTATACTTGGTGTTGAATACCAAGTCTAAATGTGAAAGACTGATTCAGGCTTCAAACAAGTTTTGCTTCTGGTCAGGGTGGCTTCATTAACCTTTGAACGATTTTGCTATGAATTCTTGTTCTAATGTTCAGTCATCTTTGGAGCCTTCTACTCCTTACAATCAATCTTCATATGAGATACTCTGAATCTCAAAAGATAGCTTATTCTTCATCTTCTTTGTTACATGAATGTATATGGTCATGTACGTAGTCTAATTCATATCTCATCTAATATGTTTCCTTCTAAAACCTTCACTATAGCTTCCTCAAGGTTCTCACATGTGACCTAAACAAGGTCAACAAAACAACAAGCAAGAATAATAATATTTTGATAATAGTAGATAAAACAAAGACATGAATAATCATCGCAGTAGATCCTTTAGAGCTATCACTTGTGACCTGTCTGAAGCAAAGATCAAAAGTAATAAATACAATATGAAATGAGGTCAACACTCTTCTAGTGTTGTGATCAAACATTCCTCCATGGTAACTGTGAATCAACACAAGAATTTTCTCCTAGAGGAGATGTTAATTGTATCTGTTACATTAAGCATTTATCTCAATATGCCCACATGATACCAAGTATAATACTCTTCAAATACTTCTATCTCAACTATAGTGTTTTCTTGACACTTGCATGTTTTGAATATTATCAACTTAATCAATCAAACCTGGAACCTGGAGTTTTGTTCTCAAGAATGAGTGTGTTTCTTTACTTCCAATTCTCCTTCACTCAAGATGACAGGTGCTTTCTTCAACCTGTCTTATGTACTAGGAAAATATGCTATCTTGACAGAAGGTTGGGTTAGAGAATAAACTCTATGATCTCAACTTTAATCCATCTAATACCTTGAATTTAATTTTGATCAAAGGTTAGTATGATGGTCATAGCTTCAACATGCAATCTAGATCAAAATAAAGTCATAACAAATAGATGCACATCAGAATAATCAAACTTGGGTTGCATTATTCCTCTGAATGTGTTGGATCTTGAGATCCTTCTGGATCTATGGAAAGAGATCCCTTCTCCTGCAAATACCCTTTAAATATTAACAATCTAAACATATGTGGGTACATACCTCAGATAACATTTGCAGGTAGTGGCATCATCTGGTAGTAGCGGTAATAATTACCAACTCTTAAAAACTTCAAGGGTGGATGCAACTGGTACTATGGATGATACTTCAACTAATACTACAACTGCAATTGATACTGCAATTGCAATTGCAACTTAGGGTTTTATGAGGAAACTATAAATTTTCAAACTTCAAATTTTGAAATTCTGATCCAGGGGATAGATGCGTTGAGCTAAGGAGAGTAAGATGGTGCAGTCAGATTTCTGAAAATCCAAATTTTACCCCCTCAAACTTGACCAGTGGATTTCTAGGCTGGTGCTTCTGGTCTTCTGGTACTTCTGATACTTCTAGTTTTCTGGTACTTCTGGTACTTATGGTTTTTGAGTACCGGTGAAAACTAGGGTTTCACTTTCCAAGAGATCTACTGATTGAAAAGGTACACTGAAGGTGCCAAAGAGTTCCTTGGGTTAGGGCACACTTTTCTAGATGGTTTTGAGGCTGAAAATATACTTCAATAAAAGGCCCTAATTTTCATGTACGACAACAATGACGTTTTTCTTCTTCTTGTGAAAGATGCTCTCTTCAGCTTAGCTCTCATCCCATGTTAGATTTTAAGCTATTATTAGGTTTCTTTTCAATTCACTAGATAACCATAGCATATATAGGATAACTAAGAAATACACAATCACATGAGACACATTATTTATTTTGGGAAACCCTCATGGGGGAGAAAACCCAGCAAAAACTTCCTTAATATAGATAGCCAATACAATGCCAAGAGAATAAACCAAACAATACAGAAAGTCCTCTCCCAATTAAACACCTCTCTCTCTCTCTTCCTTCTTCTCCAACTACAACTCCAAACTTGTGCTATGATGAGCAAGTGAGTTTATGTACACATGAGGCATTGATATCTCTTATTTATACAATCTAGCAGGTGTGAACTGAGGTGTCTTTTCATTGGCAGGGCCAACTTCTCATTCTGGGTGGTTATAACCACTTTAATATATTTTGGGGGATGACTTCTCATTCTTACCATTATAATTAGGGTTTGACCAGTCCACAAAAGTGGATTTGGTAATTTACAATACCCGACATGATCAATCCACAAAAGGGGATTGATCTAATGAATAATACATCAAATAATAAATAGAATACTCTTTGCAGTTACAATATTTCAACACTAACCACTTGTCAACTTAGTAATTTCTCCATTAAATTTATTATTTAAATAATTTCTTTTGTATTCACTTTGAATTATAGTACACTCATCTCTTCACTTTATTATTTACCTTCTAAAAATATCTTAAACCACTTTGACTACTTTGACATTTTGGGGCTTCTAGATGACTCATGAGACTTCTCCAACTTCACATGACCATAACTCTCTAACCGTGAGGAGTTATGTGGCGTTCCACATACCAATGGAAATTTCATGACATGTACTATCCATATACAATAATATTTCCTTAAAATATATCAAATCTCATACCATTATCCATCAAACAAACTTGGGTCCATTACCCAAACCTGGGTTCTCCAACTTCTCATGGCCATAAATCTCTAACTGTGAGGAGTTATGTGCCATTCCACATACCACTAGAAATGGAATGACATGTAATATCCATATAAAATAGTATTACCTTAAAATATATTAAAATTCATACCGTTATACATGAAAAAACCTTGGGTCCATTATCCAAACCTTTGTGCTACTAGAATTTGCTACCAGACTTTCTCCAAGGGTCAACATCAATCACTAAGGGTTGAAATCAATATACAATATCACTCTCCAATGGTTGAAATCAATGAAAACCAACAATCCATACCAACTATCCATCAAACTAACCCAAATGTATGACAATCTCCCCCTTTAGCATTGATGGAAACACTTAGTCATCATAACATTCATGATTATACTCCTCATCAATATTTCTATCTCTCCCCCTTTGACATCAATGGAAAATGGTATCTCCCTTTGGGGATGCTCCCCCTGACTGAACTCTCCTTGGGGTTTCTCCCCCTGTCTACGTGACTTTGGCTTTTCTTTTTGTTTATAAGCCTCTGATTACTCTCTCTCCCTTCATATGAATAATATCTCCCCCTTTGACAAAGGGTATCACTCTGAAGTCATATCTCTCATTCTTCCCTTGTGACAATCGCTCCCCTTGGAAACATGCCACTATGCTCTCTCTCCAAGCATTTACCTTTGAATCTGATAAATCTCCCCCTCTTTGTCCTATTTATGGTTCTTCCTCATGTACATATAAGACATATAAGATATATAAGATAAGCATTAAAAATAATTCATTTTGGAGTATAAATTACTCCTAGTCTCTAGCGAATATACTCAAGGGTTTCCCGTGGAAGCAGTTTTGTAAATATGTATGCCACTTGTTCTTTTGTTCCCACATATTCAACTCTAATGTTCTTCTCTGTAGCCTATTCCAGTAGAAAGTGATACTTGATTGGAATTTTATTCGTCTTGGAGTGCATCAATGGTTTCTTTGAGATATTGATGGCGCTTGTATTATCACAATAGATTGGAATTGGATCATCATACTCAACCTGTATATCTATCAAAGTTTGTTTCATCCATAGAACCTATGTACAACATGTTGTTGTTGCAATATACTCAACCTCGACTATAGATAAGGATATTGATGATTGTTTCTTACGTATCCAAGATAGTAAACACTCACCCAAGTAGAATGTTTCTCCACTGGTGCTGCATCGGTCATCAATGCAACCTGCCCAATCTACATCTGTGTAGGCAATAAGTGATAGATCCTTTCTTTTGGATACCATACTCCAAACTCTTTTGTTCCTTTGAGATATCTGAAAAACATCTTCACTGCTAATACATGTGATTCCTTTGGTGCTGCTTGAAATTGTCCCACCTGTCCAACTACATGCATTACATCTGGTCTAGATGTTGTCACATATAGTAAGCTACCAATCATTGACCTATATTTCCTCTAGTTTGTAGACTTTGAATCATCATTTTTTCTCAACTTGCAACTAGTTTGCATAGGAGTGGTAACTAGATTGCAATATTTGATTATGAACCTCTTTAGAATTTCTCTGATATACTTAGTTTGAGAAATAAAAATTCCTTGGTTTCTTTGACATATCTGAAGACCCAAAAAGAAAGATCGTTCTCCAAGTAATGACATTTCAAATTCATTCTGCATATCCTTTGAAAATTTCTGGCTTAACCTGTCATAAGTACTTCCAAAACAATATCGTCAACATAAATTTCAATTAATAAAATATTACCTTGAGTTACCTTGATGTAGAGGTTGTTGTCTATGCTTCCTTTCCATAGTTCATAGGGAGTTTTGTCATTGTTTTTTATGAGAGTTACTATGTTTTGAATGTGAATTGATGTATGCACTGCGTGTGTCCAAAAAATATCTATCAAATTGAAATCCATTAACATTGTTCGAGCCATTTCTTGTGTAATTATCATCCATTATGATAATGTTCATTTGGCTCTGAACCACTCTCTAAACCAATCTATATATCCATGCTCTCGTCTACTATCGTATATCTGTCCAAACCTACTAAGTGTTCTTACGAATCCATCTATGTCCATACTGTCCAAGACTCTACTTGTGCAATTGTCCATAATGATGACCCATTTATAACTATACTATCATGAAGTATTGATTAATCTATCAAACTGTAATTTTTCTAACTAATTGCTATGAATTTGTCTTCTCAAACTCTGCAAGCTACTCGAAGGATAGTTCTTTGGTCTGTCACATCTATCGTATAGAATCCCCTTGTCTAATATTCATATTACTTGGGAGTCTCTAAGCGAGATGACTCAGAACAATTCCTGCTCTGATGTGTATTCATCATCATCTTCATTGGTAGATTCATCATCATATTCATTGGTAGATTCATTATCTCTCTAAGCTTTGACTTCTTTCTTTCTGTCTATGGATTCATCTTTCACTACAATGCCTGAAAGTACAATCTCTTGAACCTGTTCCTTATTTACCCATCCTTCCTTTATTTCAGTTATTTTCCAAACCTTTCTCTATCTGACATCTTTCTTTTTCTTTGTAGGATTTTCTTCATCTCGTTTTATTTCCAATCTTGCGATTTCTGATACCTGGTATTTGTTCACTTGTTCTTCCTTTTCTCTTGTCCATACTTTCTTATATCTGATATCAATATTCTCTTTCATGGAAGTATCGATCATGATTCTACAATCATTGTCTATGTGTCCATAGTTATGACATTTGTAACACTCAATGTTACATGCGACCACATAGGCACTTCTTGCTTGAACATTTCTTTTATAATCCCTGCAATCTGCAACCTTATGTCCAAAGTGTTAGGGTCCTAACCCGCACATAGGTAGAGAAATATATTCGGATGTAATAAAGGTCAATATTAATAAGGCCTTTCAATAAAATAGAATAAGGTGAATGTAAGAAGACCTAATAGAAGCTTCCGCTTCTAGAAGGATCTTCCCCTAGATGCTTCTCTTGATAGACATATTTAGTATAAATAAGGGTCGAGGGTATGAAAAACCTAGCTTGGAGATTATTGTAACAGAGCGCTGCTCGACTGGAGATTTCCCCCTCGAAGAGGCCCGTGAACATTGCTTTCTGAATCAAAGTGCTACTTATGTTGTTGTTCTTATATCATTTATGTTTTATTGTGGACATTATGCTGGTTATATTACTGTTATTCTACCATTTCTAGCATTTTATTTCTGTTCTGCATACTTTTTATATCTGGTATATTACAAGTGGTATCAGAGCACTTTCCTTGGTAGAAATTGTGGGATTTTTTTTCTTCAGGGTAGAGACGTATTCCGACGTCTTTAAGCCATAGAGATCTTTCGTTACACCCATAAAACCGTGGTTGAGGGATTCATACATGTAGGAAATACAAGTGGTTCTTAAGCGCACATATGTTGGCCACCCTTGTAACCCATGTTGGTACCTCTTCGAGTGGTAGCGCATCAGACAACACCTGTGTACGGATCGACCTAGATTTCCTGAAGCCCTCTTTAGATAAACCGATCAACCACCTAACTGCTATAGTGCCACCGAGAACAATGCTCAGGAAGATACTCTCTAGTACCTGGGTAGTCTGGTAGTACGGCTAAGGGTACGGTCTATCCTCCTTAGTTAGTGCTTTGAGATATTGGACTGAGTACTATTGTTGGACCCCGCACGTATGTCAGAGAGCTATATCAAAGGGAAAAACCTTGTCTATAGAACCCTTGAATACCTAACCCTTGAGGGATAGAAACATAAACAAATTAAAACAGACAAGATCTGTTGTCGCGAAACTCTGTTCGGGTTGCCAAATCACTACACTTTTCTTACTGGTTAATCATTTGGGGATTTCATCGCTGCAGTATTCTTCAGACCAGAGTATAACTCCACAGGTGTAAAATAAATAAATAAATAAATAAGTCTGGAATTTGTTTCACCATTATTTGAGATATATTCCATTGGATTCATCTCTTCTCCCTTATCACATTCATCCATATCATTTTTTGGCAAAATTTTTGACCCCGACCACCCCTTTTCAGTTCACCCATCCTCATGGTCCATACCCGTAGCCAAGACCTGGAAGCTCTCTTCAACACCTTGTAATCTGGTCTCCTCGAGACCCAAAAAGAAGTGAAACAACTCAGTGCCAATGTTGCCTCCATCGATACATCCATCAATACAACCATAAATACAACCATGCAATCCTCAATGAAGGAAGTCAAACAAGAACTGACCACCCAGTTTGAATCTGTCTTTGCATCACTCTGCACCAAACTGAACATCCCTATAGATGGCCCTTTCTCTGACGCACCTCCAAAGACTGAAGGTGAACATTCCTCCCATTCCCATACCTTTCAGCACCATCACTTTCAACGTGACCTACGCCTTCTGCGGGTAGATGTGACCAAATTTGATGGCTCGGACCCCACTAGTTGGGTAACCCAAATGGAACATTATTTCTCATTATACGGCATTACAGATGACTTGACCAAACTCTGGTATGGTGTTCTCCATCTAGATCATGAACGTTGGCAATGGTGGCAATGGAGAAAAACTTCCCGTCAAGGGTATATTGCTTGGACCCAATTTGTGACTAAGCTTTATGAACACTTTGACACTGACACCAACCATTTGGGTTGTTTGACAAAGTTGAAACAAACAGGAATAGTAGAAGACTTCATAGCTACCTTTGAGCGCCTGGATTTTCGAAGAGAGGGCATGACTGATGCTTTCTTTCGAGAGCGTTTTATAAGTGGCCTCAAGGATGAAATTCGGGCCCATGCCCTCATGACTCGACCTTCGATTTGGGTGGAGGCTACTAAAAAAGCTAAATAAGCACAACATGTTGTATCCTCTCAAAACCGTAAACCCTCCTTTATCCCTTGCCCTAAACCCATAAATCCCACTACTCCCTCTGCCCCATTAAAGATCCAAAATTTGACCAGGGATGAAATGGCTAAACGCCAACTCAAAGGCCTTTGTTATAATTGTGATGAAAAATATTTCCCGGGCCACAAGTGTAAGGAACAAAATCTTTTTATGGCCATCTCTGGGGATATTTCGAAAGAGGATGTTGAAACTCCCCTTGTGCTTGAGTCACTTGAAATCACTGACATAACCCCTCCCTCAGACCCTCCTGAAGTGGAACCGATCATTTCCCTCAATGCTCTCACTGGCTTCTCCGGCCCCCAAACACCCAAGTTAATCGGTTACATCAAGCATCAGAAGGTCATCATTCTGGTTGATAGTGGAAGCACAAATAATTGTATTCATCACTRCATTTCCCAAGAAACTCATTGCTACATCCATACYGTCAACAATTTCTAAATCATGATTTCCAATGGTGGTTCCATGAAATGTGGAGGGCGTTGTGAAAATGTGCGTCTCCAAATCGGTGASTACCACATAAAATCCCATATGTTTGCTATCGACATGGGAAGTTGTGACATTATGTTGGCTACAGATTGGCTAAGGACTTTGGGTCCCATTCTCATGGATTTTAAGGAATTAACCATGAAATTTGACTAGGAAGGCCACCAATATAAATTCCAAGGCATCACTGCTGGTTCACCTGAGGTCATTAGTTCCCACCGCATGGAAAAGATGCTAAAAAAAGGTCATTATGGTGTCATTGCCCAACTCCATGCCATACAAGCAATAGAGACACCCCCGGTGCCACAAGACCTCCAAGCCGTCCTTTCTAAACATCAAATGGTATTTTCCACTCCCCAAGGACTCCCTCCTTCCCACAATGTTCATGATCATTCCATTCCCCTTGTACCCAAATGCCTTCCTCCCAATATCCATCTGTATTGCCACCCCTTTTCACAAAAAAATGAAATTGAGAAAATGGTCTAGGAACTCCTTAATGCAGGTGTTATCCGCCCTAGTACGAGCCCTTACTATTCTCCTATAGTCATGGTCCTATACTCTTCTCCTATATCCATGGTCCTTAATGCAGGCGTTATCCACCCTAGTCGAATACTTGGGTCATCTGGTTGGCAAGGATGGCGTCAGGGTGGATCCGAAAAAGATTGAAGCTATGCAAGACTGGCTGCACCCAAAGACTCTCAAAAGAATGAGTGGATTTCTGGGCTTAACAGGGTATTATCGCAAGTTTGTTAAGAATTATGGAAAGATTGCAGCACCTCTCACTGCTCTCCTAAAAAATAACTCTTTCACTTGGACTCCAACCGCTGCTCAAGCTTTCCAAACCTTGAATATGGCCATGTGCACCACTCTGGTTCTGGCCCTTCCTAATTTCACAAAGACCTTTGTGTTGGAATGTGATGCCTCAGGGAAAGGAATCAGTGTTTTCCTTATGCAAGAGGGTCAACCTTTGGCCGTCACCAACAAGCAACTATTTGAAAGGAATCTGGGCAAACCCATCTATGAAAAGGAAATGTTGGATATTCTACATGCCATTGATTTGTGGCACCCTTATCTCTTGGGGAAACATTTCCAAATTAAGACAGACCACCAAAGCCTCAAGTGCTTTCTAGAACAATGCATTTCCTCCCCGGAAAAAAAAAAATGGGTGACTAAACTCCTTGGATATGATTATGAGATCATTTACAAGGAAGGAAAAGATAATGTGGTGGTGGATGCACTGTCCCGAAAATATGAAGAAGAAGGCTCCCTTTTTTTTCTTTCCTTCATTGTACCAGATTGGCTCCAAGATGTTCGCCAGGAATGGCTACAAGATCCCAAAAGTTCACATCTAATCCAGTAATTGCATACCAATGCTCCAGCTCCCCCAGGGTACTCCTGGCTCCAAGATGAGCTTTGATACAAAGGCCGTTTGTATTTAAGTAAACAATCAAATCTTAAATCCATGATACTTTTTTAGCTTCATGCTACACCCACAGCGGGGCACTCTGGGTTCACCAAACCTATGATAGGGTCAAACGTTCTTTTTTCTGGGATGGTATGAAACAAGAAATCCATAAGTTTGTCGTTGAATGTGATGTGTGTTAACGCAACAAGGGAGAAACAGTCAAATCTCTGGGCACACTACAACCACTTTCGATTCCACCTGCTATTTGGAAGGATATCTCTATGGACTTTATTACCGGCTTACCCAAATCAGGAAATAAATCAGTCATAATAGTGGTTGTGGATCGCCTTTCCAAGTATGATCATTAATGTGCTCTTCAACACCCATTTACTGCATCCATGGTGGCTCAAAGTTTCATGGACCAGGTCTTCAAGCTTCATGGCATGCCACACTCTATTGTTTCTAATCGTGACCCAACTTTCACAAGCAATTTTTGGCAAGAACTATTCAAGCTACAAGGCACCCAATTGCATCTCAGCACAACCTATCATCCCCAGACTGATGGTTAAATGGAAGTTTCCAACAAGTGTTTGGAAACATATATGAGGTGTTTATCCTCTGAAAAGCAAAATCAGAGCGCTCAATGGTTACCCCTAGCTAAATGGTGGTACAACACTTCCTACCATACAGCTACACGCATGTCTCCTTTTGAAGCGGTATATGGATAGAAGCCACCTTCAATTCTCTCATACTTACCGGGTACCTCGAAGGTCCAGGCGGTTGAACAAACACTTACAGTTCGAGAGGATATTCTCCATACCCTCAAAGAGAACTTGGTCATGGAACAAAATCACATGAAGAACCAAGCAGATCAAG
>SNQJ01S0231132.1:0-14222 GCA_010110895.2 Picea sitchensis | reverse complement strand
AGCTAACCTGCAGACAACAGAATTTATATAGGGCTGACGTCACACCCTTTAATCCTTGCTTATACCTGCAACGTTGTGACATTTGGCAGCTCCTTTGATTGGTTTTGAGCTATTGGTTGCTTTTGTGAGCTTATTTGGTAAAACGTTGTGCTCTTTTCCATTCAATTTGACTCATTGATAAAGCTTGACGTCATCATCATTGTAGCAACAATATATATGACGCAGCAACTTAATATATGTGAGCTGATTTGACATACCTAATGCATTAATGATATGATACAAGGTCTAATTTTGAAACATTGAATGCTTTTGTCTCTTTATGCATTTGTTGGTGAAGTGATACAAATCTTTGACTTTGATAGGCCATCATTGACTTCGTCAATAATAGCATATATATATTTTCTTACATACATGATAAAGATAGTCATTTATATATCTTGAAGTACTAACCCACTGCAAGCACACATTCTAGTTGTATTTGTTTTGTCTCGCAAACAGGTGCATCTTCAGTGGATATTTCCCCTTGACTATCTCTTTTGGGCAGCAATCTGTGAAAGGGAACTTCTTTGACTTGGTCCATTACCCTTAGCCTTTCATTAACTCAGATTTCCTTAGGGACGTCTCCCTTGGACTAGCCCTCCTGAATAGAAAGAGCCCCCCCATCGAGGTGACAGTGGGTGGGGAAGCTCCTCTTACGCCGGTTTCAAACCCTGACTCAAGCCCTTTAGACCTTTCCTACAAACCGTGCAATAACAGGAACGATTATGTTTTAGGAATCTATGGGTGTTGTTACATGGTTGCCCGCTACCTCTGTGGAGATTGGAGTCCTTTAAAGCTATTGGTAACGCACTTGGAAAGTTCTTGCATGTTGACTCTAAGATGCTTTCTGGTTTGGATAGGAGGATGGGAAAATTGTTAGTTGAAGTGGATACTTTTGGCGGACTCCCGGCCGAGTTGGAAATGAGTTGGAGGGGGAAGGAGATAATCCAATGCCTGGATTATTTATGGGTACCGTTCAGGTGCTCTGTCTGCAAGGATATTGGGCATTTAAGGCACGAGTGCACTGGAAAATTGTTGAAAGTGCCTCTGAAATGGGAGATAGAAGCGAGTGAAGTGGATTCCTTTCCTGATATTATGCTGAATGATTTTGAAAGTGGAATCAACACCATGCCTCCTTTGGGTCTGGAAGTTGCGGGCGAATGTGGTAAGCTACAAAAACTGACCTTATTTGATAATTCGATGCTACTTGTTAATGCATTTTCTAGGAATAATTCTCTTGGGAAGGTGGATTTGGGGGTAACTAGTGACCCTGAGGAGATTTGTAAGATGGGGGGAACCCCGATTGTTGAAGAACTGTTAATAAGGCTGAGCGAGTGTGGGGTTTTGGATGATAAGGTAGATCCCAAAGCTTCGCCGTCAGGATCTGGGTGTGCGGAGGGTGCAAAGGTTTTTGAACCTTCGGAGGAAAAGGAGCACTTTTCTCTGTCCGAGATTTTTGAGAACTAGAGTAACAATTTGGTGAAGGGGGTTAATACTTTAAGGAAGGGGGGTGATATGGTTTTAGAAGTCATAATCGTTGGTGTTGAGGGAAGGTCGTGCGCTTGGGCTAGGGGTAATGCTACAAATGTTTTGTTCCTAGATGAGAGGACCTCTGGAAGTAAGTTCTGCTTTGATTTTTCTTTCCCTACTCTGATTCTTGATTCTAGGAAAGGAAGTAATGGGGACGATACGAGTCCTGGGATTTTTTCTTTGATAGACAGTGAAGGTTATTCTGTTGTGGGTTTGGAGGGGAGGGCAGAGTCACTTGTGGGATTTTCAGAGGTCGCGGGTGCAGGTTTTGTTGAAGCGCAAAGTCAAGTGAGCTTACAAGATCCAAGTATTTTGTTCGAAATTGAAAATTCGGTGCTAAATTTTGTTCCCTCATATAGAGATGTCTTAAATCAAGAGCCTCTGTCGATATTTAAGGGGGGGGGGATCCTGTCCCAAAAATTGTCGCTAAGTTAGAAAAGGAGGATTTAGATAGGGTTAAATCAGATCCAAACCCGAGAGGAGAAGAAGCATTATTGAAGAGAGTTGTCCATGGTGGGTTGGAGAAAGACTTCTTGCCCCTAAAAACTAGAAGTGCGAGAAAACTTATACAGGAAAAATAAAAATGTGTTTCTCCTAATGGTGTGATGAGTGAAGGACCGAGGGCGCTTAGAGCACAGAAGGCCCTAGCTAGGGTTAAAAAATGATAATTTCTACTCTGAATGTTAGGGGAGTGGGGGGCAACTCGAAATAATTTTCCCTCAAAAGGTTTCTTGAGACTGAAAAATCGGATGTCCTGTTGATACAAGAGACAATGGTTTGTGTAGAAAAAGAAAAAGAACTATTTTGAAGCTCCTTCCAAATTGGTATTTTTGTGGTGTGGATTCTCTAGGACTTTTTAGTGGTCTGTTGACTACTTGGAATCCAGTAAAGGTTGGTTGTAATGCTTTCCTTACTCCTACAGGGATAGTGCTGGAGGGAGTTGTGAAAGAATTAAATAAAAGTTTGAAAGTGATAAACTGTTATAGTCCTTATGCTGAGAGAGAGGTGTTTTGGGAAAACATTAAAGGAGTGGGGATTCTTAAAGAACAAAAGCTGATAATTGGAGGAGACCTTAACCCTACTACATCAAGCAGAGAAGTGTGGGGAGAACATGCTAGATCTAACCCTTTACAAATATTTTTTAATCAGATGGTTCAAGTCAAGGGATTGGTGGATGTTGAACCTCTCAAAGTGATTCCTACATGGAAAAATGGAAGAAGTGGACATAATTATATCACAAAGAGATTGGACAGGTTTTTGATCTCTAAGGATCTAGTGATGTTAGGGATAGGATACAGATCTTGGGGCTATAATACTAAAATATCGGATCGTATGTCAGTTATTCTACACCTGGAAAACGATTTAGGACAAACTGGCTATCATTTTAAATTTAATTCAGTGTGGCTTGAGGATCCAGATTTTGAAAATTTAGTAAGAACAATTTGGAACGGGGAAATGAGATTTTATCACCTATGGATGCACTGGTAAAAAATTTAAAGGTACTAAAGATTTTGGTTATAAAATGGGAAAGAAAGAAAAAAGTGGTAGCAAAGGAAGAATTGGTTAAGATTGAACAGGATCTTGATACTTTGTATACAAATCACCCAGAGGGTTTTGAGGAGGAGGTAAACAAGGCACTGATACTAGAAAAAGAACAAAGGAAATTGTCACTTCTAAGACTGGAAGAAGAGACATGGAGGCAGAAGAGCCAGATAAATTGGTCTGCCTCTGGAGATAGAAATACAAAGTTTTTTCATGCATATACCAACTCTAGAAAGATTATTAATTCGATTTCGGATATCATAATGAAAGATGGTACTGTGATAAATGGGATTCATGATCTACACAAGGAATTTTTTGGTGATCCATGTGGATATTAGTGGCCACCCACCTTTTCCAACTGGCTCAAAATAACTTTATGGCAATTTTGGCAATTTACTATTTTTAGCAGGTTTTAACTTCCGGGGTCATTTTGAGGGCCTAAATGAAGGTTTTTCGAGATCGAGGTTCTCAATGATAGTCAAAGGCATGATTGAGCCCCCAAAATGAATCTCCTCGATGATACCTTTCCAACGAGCTATCACACGCCTAAAACGAAGATCGTATGCAAAAGTTACGACCTCGGGAAGTTGATGCACCAACTCACCCAAACGGGGCCCACATGACTTTTGGCGCTTCATCTCCTAGGGTTAGGTTTTTGGATGTCTAGGACTTTTGGCATTCCCGATTATTGTAAAAAGGCCTCCAGAGCCTCATTGTAACCATCTTCTTACAAATACAGTGGTGTCACATCTCTTCTAGGAGATAAGCTACCACTACTTGGAGGTCTTTCACTCTGTATTTTTCTGATCTCTGTACATTTCTCGATTAATAGAAATGCGTACTATTTAACATATCTATGTTTTATGGTTGCATCATAAATTACATTACATTTATATTATTGAATATACGTATCCTACTTTGTGCATTTCTTTATTATATCTCCTCTCTCATTTAGTAACGAAAATATTCCGGTTCAGGTGGTATCGGAAGCGGTACTCCAGTCATTTTCAGTGCATGTCCTCGATGAGGTCCAGTATAGCAAGTTGGGTCTCGAGCTTGTCTCTCTGAGACAATGGCTCTCTTGCAAAGAAACCCTCAATGGCGGAAGAAAAGCGAGGAGGCAATCCCTACTCCAGTCACATTTGCTTAAGCTCTCCGTAGCGAGGAGGAGGAGACCCAGGAAATGATGGAAATTTTCCACATCCTTCCAACACACCTTCGATAGCATGGGCGCATCTTCATCAATGACCGCTGGAGGCACCCTTGCCTTTCAAGGTACAGTTAATTTTGATATTCCCAGGTACTTGAAGGTCAAATGAATTACTGATACCCTTAGATAAATGGTTAATCTGCTAGAAGGTTATTTCTATGTTCATAATTTATACGACAGGGAAAATGTCACCTTCAAACTCCTTAAGGATCTCACCCATGTCAAATATTGGTGGGAAAACTACTGGGGCGAGTTCCATGAGAGGATTACAGAATATATGAAATTTTGAGTCCACTTGGGAATTTTTGTGGATGTGGTAAAGACGATTGCACACTACCATGTTGGCAACTATGAGGACCGGTACATGAGATGGACCCCACTACAACAAGAGAGACCAATCATTTCTGGAGTTCACCAATAGCTTCATACCTTGCACAGTGGGTATCAAGGCTTCTGACGACATTTTGGTTACGAAACACCATGGGGGCTCTACGGATACATTCAAATTGAAATGGATTATCTAGACATCTCATCACTCGGTCTTTCTTATCGACATGTTGTTAAAATGTGAAATTTGAAAAGCACAGAACAGCGGGAGTTTAGATGCACCCGTCCACAACAGCAAAAGTATGACAAAGACAACCTAACAAGCAGTCTCGAAAACCAGTCCAAGCCTTAGGAAAAGAAAGAGGTCACCGGGGAAGACAAAGAAGGACAACAGGAAAATGGAGTGCGATTTCCACAAATCCCCTGGCACAACACCGGCGAATGTCATCAAAACAGTCATTGGTGGCGAAGAGATCAGACAAAGAGACGGTTCCCGGTTCCATATGATTACGAAAATCTGGTAAGAAGCGAGATCATCGTATAAAACTACTTGCTATTGTCCACGACCGCTGACAATTCCAGCGGAGAACCAGCAGTCCAAGGAAGAGGGGCGACTCTTCCATTCAGAGATGTAGGTGAAGAGGACCCCAATGCATTTTATTGTTGATAGCGGAAGCTTGAAGAACCTCATCTCGTGAGAGTGTAAGCAGTTGGGATTTAGCCGACAACACCACCCGCAACCATACAACGTGAGTTCGCCAAGGATGAGATCTTCATGTCGATATTGACCAATGTCGATTCATGGCATCCAACCCTTATAGGGATGAGTATTATGATATTTTACTGGATGTGGTGATGTTCTCTTGGGCGGTATATATGTAGGCATCGCGCTCCATAGGTCGACCTCTGTGATGTTATTACTCTGGGGGTCATCTCACGGGTTTAGGTGGTTCAACTCTTGCTCCACCTAAACCGGTGCCGCAGGTAGTATCTCTAACACTACATAATTCCTTCTCTAATCTGTTCAAAGGGGAACAAAGGATCACGAGAAGCACTGGGCTTTGGCCAGAAGCACCTTCTATCCAATCGAAGAAGGTCGACAAGGTTGCAACAAGAAAAAATTCCTTCTACCTACAGTCTGTCTCATGTATCGGTGGTTAAAAGGTCCAACCCTTCCAACAAAATGTTCATGACAACCTTCAACAAACCATGGTAGCGATAATCTCTAACAAGACAAGCTGACTCACTTGAATCTTGAGATTGATAAGCGCTTTTCCTTCTCCACAGGAACTCAGCGCGTGGAGACCATTAGGAGGGAGGATTGGTGGTGGATATTGGTGGTACCCACTGCCCTGGCTGGCTCAAAACAACATATGGTAATTTTGGCAATTTACTAACAGCGGGTTTTAACTTAGGGGCCATTTGAGTGCCCTGATGAAGGTTTTTGGGGTCGAGGGTTCTCAATGGTAGGTGAAGCGGGATGGGCTAAAATGAATCTCCCTCGACGATACCTTTCCAGCGAGCTATCTTGCGCTAAAATGGAATGGTATGCAAAGTTAGGTACGCGGGGAGACGGTACAGCTCTGCTTGAGGCCCACATGAAGCTTTTTATTCATCTCTCCTAGGGTTAGGTTTTTGTTTTTTTTTTTTTTTTTTTTTTTTTATTTATGTTAAAAAGGCCTCGGAGCCTCATTGTAACCATCCCTAAAACGGAGATTGTATGCAAAAGTTACGACCCCGGGAAGTTGATGCACCAACTTACCCAAACGGGGCCCACATGACCTTTGGCGCTTCATCTCCTAGGGTTAGGTTTTTGGATGTCTAGAACTTTTGGCATTCCCGATTACTGTAAAAAGGCCTCCAGAGCCTCATTGTAACCATCTTCTTGCAAATGCGAGTAGCCGTCACATTTCTTCTCAGAGATAAGCTGCCACCATTCTAGCGAGTCTTTCACTCTGTATTTTTACAGTCTCTGTACATTTCTCTGATTAATAGAAATCATATATTACTGTATATCTATGTTTATGGTTGCATCTCTGATACATTTCTGTTATATTATTGAATATCTGCAATATCTCTGTGCATTTCCTTATTATATCTCCGCTCTCATTTCGTGCCAAAAATAATCTGGATCAGTTGGTTTCTTTCAAAACACTTTTAAGGCACAATAAAATATTCACATTACTAATCAACTAGTTGTCTTAAGGAATTATCCCATAATGTTTTCTGAGGAAGAAGGTCAAAAAGTGGTTGATCTTGTCTCCATGGCAAAAATTAAGTCAACACTTAAAGGGTTTAGTGCCTCAAAAAGCCCTGGTTCGAATGGATGGACTGTAGAATTCTTCCTGGCATTTTTTGATCTGGTGGGCAATGACATTTTGGACATGGTTGAAGAGACCAAGAATTTAGGTAGGGTTAGTGGTGCACTAAATGCGACCTTTCTTTCTCTCATACCTAAGAGTGAGAAACCAGACTCTTTTGAGGGGTATAGACCTATTTCCTTATGCAATTTGGTCTATAAGACTATTACTAAGATTATTGCTCCTAGAATTAAAGCCAGTATGTCTTTAGGTATCTCAAAGGAACTATTTGGATTCCTTGAAGAAAGAAAAATTACAGATGTTATTGGTATTGTTCAGAAAGTCTTACACAGTATCAAAGTAAATAATGCTAAAGCATTAGTACTAAAACTCGACTTGATTAAGGCCTATGATCGTGTGGACTGGGGGTTTCTAAGAATTGTTTTTCTCCAGGTGGGTTTAAGCCTTGAAGCCACAGAATGGATTTTAGGATGTGTGAAATCTACAAATTTCACTATGTTGATAAATGGTAGGCCCACCAGTTTATTTAAAAGTTATAGGGGGTTAAGGCAAGGGTGCACCTTATCCCCTTTACTTTTCTTGGTGGTGATTGAAGGGATTATCAGAGCTATCCAAAAACAAGTAATGAAAAAGAACATTAAAGGGATAGATGTGGCTAGAGTCCTAAACATTACCCACCTGATGTTTGTGGATGATGTTATTCTGTTTGGAAGTGGTAACTTTGAGGAATGGGAAGCCTTCAAGGAAGTGATGGATTTGTTCTACAAGGCGACTGGGATGGATTTTAGCCCACAAAAATCTTATTTTCTTGAAGCAGGATGGAAAGCTGAGGAACTGGCAATGTTGAAAGGGATTTTTGCTTATGAGGTAAAACTAGTAGAAACAGGATTTAAGTACCTTGTATGCTTTTTAAATCATAATTGTTATACTAAGGTTGACTGGAAAATAAATTTGAAAAAAGAATATCCATTTGGAGCCACAAATGGCTATCACTAGGGGGAAGCTTAACTCTTGTAAAAGAGGTGCTTGAAAACATTCTTGTGTATTGGATTTTTGTAGAAAAAATTCCTAAAAGCACTCTTAACACTATTAGAAAGAGAATATTCAGTTTTTTATGGTCCGACAAAAAACTGAAAGAAGGTTTGCATCTGATTAACTGGAAAAATATAGCAATGCCTAAAAAATATGGTGGATGGGGTATCAAAAATATTTACTCCTTTGGAAAAGATTTAGTGGCAAAAAACTTATGGAGGTGCCTTATGACACCTGGACTGTGGCATGAAGTAATCATTAAAAAATACCTTAAGTAGAAATTTGTTACTAAGTGGTTCAGAGAAGGTAAGAAAAACTGGAATGGTGCATCAAATATTTGGCGAGCTCTAACCTCTTCTTATGATATCATTTTGGATTGGATGGTGTGGAAACCAAGTAATAGGGAAGATATTAGAATTGGAGTAGACCCATTGATTGGATCTCATACTTATTATAATCTCTCTGAGACTCTTATTTCTATTTTGAAGGAAAAAGGTATAAATTTTCTAGCACAAGCAGGGACAGGCAGCATGGAGAATATAAGCCACACTAGATGGAAGAAGGCTGAGATGTTGGGATTGGATGGGGCACTAAAAGAGGAATGGAACTTTTTTATAAAGGGGCTTATAGGTTCGTGTTTTGAACTGAATAATGAAAAAAGATATACTAATTTGGTCTTGGGACACAAAGGTTGGATAGGTTAGTGCAAAAAAATCATATGAAGTACAACTATTGGAGAATGTGGTTGGGGAAAAAAAGTTTTGGTTTACAAATCTTTGGAGATGGTAGTTCCCACTTAAAGTAAAACTTTTATCTGGCTTATGCTCGAACAGAGAATACTTACCTGGCTTATGCTCGAACAGAGAATACTTACGTGGGAGAATCTCATCAATAGAGGAGGTTTCATTGGGCCTAGCAGATGTGTTCTTTGTGGGGACGCTAAAGAAAACATTCTTCATCTTTTTTGTGAAATGCAGTTTTACTATTAAAGTTTGGGCTAATATTAAAAAGGTCTTAATATTTTCAGCATGCTGGGAGGGTGATCAGATTGATGGATGCTTACAAAGATGGATTAGAAAGGAAGAAAGTTGGAAATAACTCCCATGTTTCATATGTGGGGAGGTATGGAAGCATAGAAACATGACCATATTTGAGGACATCTCGCCAAATATGAGTAGAGTCTGCAAAAAAATCTTTATGCGTGAAACCAAAATATCAACTTCATCCAAGGTATGCAGGGTAGATAAGCCTCCTTTACTAGATTGGAATATGGAAGTGGGATTTTTTTATGGTGCTTCTCAAGATATGGGATCCAAATGCGGGGCTAGAGCTGTTTTAACATGTCCCTTGTCCCACAAACAAGGGTGTCTCATACACCAATTTGGTGTGGCTTGGCGGTGACCTTAAAAATATATTATTATTATTATTATTTTATAGAAGACACTTTCAAAATTAAGATGAATTGTGGCAAAGGGACCAACACTAAGGGAGAATTACTTGCTTTATGGTGTATTTTATTTTTTGTTTGTTTTAAAAAGATCACAAGATTACAGTTGATGGGTGACTCAAATGTAATTATCAAATGTAATTATTGACTAGTTTAAAAATGCTAATAATTTTCAGGTGGCCTCTCTACAGACTTGGATGGAGAAAATGAGTTTTGGGCCGAAATTTTCAGCAGCTTAATGCACAACACATATACAGAGCCTTCAACAAAGAAGCTGACCAGCTATCCAAAGAAGCTCTAGTCCTAAATGAGAATGACTTAGGATGACTTATATTTTGCAGTGGCCAATTAAGAAGGTTCAAAACTATTTGAAAAAATGCTCATATGAAAAAGATTTTAGTTACAAAAAAATCAAATTTTCTGTTTTTGTTTGTTTGTAATTGGCACTGAAATATAGAGAAGATTATCTATGTAAGGATGGAATATCTTTTAACTCCTTATAGTTATCCTTATAGTTATTGTAACAGATTTCTAAGAAATTCTATTTTGGAGGATTTGGAAGCTCTCTTTTTAGAAGTTGGATATTTACAAGAACTTGTATATTATACTAATATAAGACTTTTTTTTATTTAAAAAAAAAAAATAATATATATCCTACATACATTTAACTAAATAATATTTAAATCACTTTCCATTATAACTCTATAAAAAAATATAAATCAAAATATGTTTACAACTTACAATATTTGGTTAACCTCCAATCACATTCAATTACTCTCTCAACAAACATTGAATTCAATTTTTTTTTATAAATCAAAATATAATAAAATATGTGGTTTACAACTTACGAAAAGTGAGGAAGTGGGCGGGATACTAGAATAAGGCAGCGAGGAACAGTGATGACCGCTTTGCTCGGAAAAGAGCTTGCCCGCCCCCCTTTCTTACTATAAGACGGGTACTCTAGTTTTCCTCATTTTGTTTTGTTATATTTTTCCACAGTTTGAAAATTATTTGAATTATAAATTTTAGTTGTTAAATTTACACAATCTTGTGTTCCAAAAAAGTTTTTCAGGACATACTTTAAAAATGAATTTTAAACAATAAAATACTGTAATTTTATCAACAACTGCATCCCAATTTCAATAATGTCACTGGAAATAAGCAAAACCTAAAAACATTTAATTAAACTTTGGTTAATTTCCAATAACATTCAATTACTTTCTCAACAAACATTGAATTCGGAAAATCAGTCAATCTTGATTCAATTTCAAATTGGAGAAATTGAGGTCGACCTAACAATAAACACAATATTCCAATTTAATATGTAAGTTCCCCGTCAATAAAGCAACACCCATTTTAAAAACAAATTAAAAATGGTGGAAGGTATAACAATGTCAAATAATTTGATATATAAAATATTAAAATTAAATATTACTGTCTAAAAATCATATTGTCAAGCTTTCTTATTGAATAACAAAAATACCCCTATACACCTCTAAAGTCCATAAATCACGACACCGGACATAATTTAATATGTTTTCTCAGCACTCACCTCATCTGTGGTAGTTTTCGGCTTCAGCATATACACTCCTATTGAATCCACTAAATCTCCGCTTGAACCAAAGATGCCGACAATCTTCCCTCTCTGTTCTGTGTCAAAACGAGTTCCCTGTTCCTGCCCGCACGGTCCAAGTGTCCTATGATTCGTATGAAAAGTCAAAGATGTGATTGCAACCCCAGAAAATCCAATATAACCACTGATTTTGGTTACGAACTCCTCTGGGTAGTTTAAAGTGTGCTCCATGCACAGGTCAACAAAACCACCAAATGAAGAAAAGGGATAACATGTACAATACATCTTACTCGGAACCCTATCTAATTGAGTATGCTGTGACTTACCTCTATTTTATCGCCGACTTCACGTCCATGCCGATGGCCGGGAAATAATCTATCATCCAAGTTTTCATTGCCTTCCAGACCATAATATAGTTGAACTGAAGTTAACGACTCATCTTTCGCTGTCATACTAATTCGTCTAATTCCTGAATATGTCCCATCATCCCATAAATTTCCCCCATGGCCGCCGTACGGTTCAGAGCAGTAAAATCCCTGTCGTAAAGAACACGTCAAATTTTATTGAATAAGAAAACAAACTTCAAAGAAAAACGAAGTATCAAGGAAGGCCACTCTTCGGATTTACTAGTAGCGTTTATGTGGATGTTTACGTCGGAGCCGGATATGTATAACTTTATTTTATCACAATCCCAATCCATTTCAATGGCAGTTCAAACAGTCATTTTATTCTGATTGTTGATTTCAGTCATACAACCCCATTTCAATGGCAGTTCAAACGGTCATTTTTATTCTGATTCTGATGGTCATTTTTATTCCGAGTGTACATTTGAGTCATCGGAAGGCCTCAGTCACAAAGTTAACGATTAATTTTGCAACTGAACTTTCCGATGACCGAAATCTACAATCCAATTAAACTCGAGTAGTTTAAACTGATCAAAATACAAGCCGTTTAAACTTCGACTTTGCATTGATCTCACCTTTTTAAACCAAAAAAAAAGCAATAATAACTGAGACTGGCAATTAAAAAATGATCTATGACAACACATTGAAAAGGACATGCACGTTGATCCTTGAATAGATACAATTCCAGAAACCCCAAACTTAAATCGATTGTAGATTCAGGCGATTGCAGCAATAAATTTCTAATAGAGATTCATGTCAAATACACAAAATAAATTTGATTGTATGTCAATTCAAGTACACGGTATGGCTTTTTTCAGAAATAAAACCGAATAACACTTACATCTATGCTGTTCAAACACAGATTAGTTTCAACAGATCACAGCCAACAAAAGCAGGTCATATTTTCACATTGAAACAGACAAATTCAGTGGACATCAAACAAATTGTTCTCATGTTCTCACAACAGATTGTGCCTAGAAAGAATAGAACGAAACTAGAGCAAAGTAATTATCTGAAAACATAGCAGGATTTGTGCCAGAAACGAGCCCAGGTCTTTGAGACAGGTTTGCTCCAGCGTACGGAAAATCTACAAGAAAACAAACTCACCGATGTAATCTTAATCTCTTCCAACACACGTTGAACAATCTTCTCCACGAGCGCACCCTCGTCACTGGTCCAACAAAATAAATAAACGCTGTTAGAAACGTGTACACAGCTAAACACCATATATCTATGCAAAAAACTTATCATATGTGGAGAGTTCTCACCCGTTAAAGGGCGCTGCATCGAGATGGAACCCACTTATTTCTGAAACTGTAGAAAGAACCTCTTTCCACTTCTTAATAGTGCCGGGATTGTGTCGCGCCTTCTCTTCATGAGTTTGAGGGTCATGCGTTTTCTTGTTTTCAAGGATTCGCAGGGCTTCAGCATAGATTCCATTGCCCTCTGGCCAACGAACAACAGCAGGATCGACATGGTAAAACACCGGAATAATCAGAGACTTCGACTCCACCATGTAGACGAGTTCATCTAGACACCATTCTGATTCTGCGTATCCAGGGGAGAAAATAGCCACATGGACGGAGGCTGTTTTTATAGCGTCTTTTATTTGAGAAATAAAGTTGCGTCCCACTCGCAATTCCGGCTGGTCCAAAAAAAATTTCAATCCGATACGCGCAGAGCAGAGGCGATGGTAGAGATGGCTCGCGAAGGTTTTTTTAACATCAGAACCGCGGTGATTGATGAATACATGGTAAAATTTGTTGGGAGATGCAGCGGTGGAGGAGGAAGCGACTGTATCGGCGGCCATCAGAATGTCCAGGTTTGCTAGCCTTCTCTCCAATATGTTTATAATTTATATGTTATAGGCATCTTTTAGACTAGGTTCGTGGAAAGTTGCAAAATCTATTATAATTTATTTTTTTATTGGGTAGTGGAGGGCTATTGTTGTCATCGTTTATTATAATTTATTTTTTTATTGGGTAGTTGATGGCTATTATTGTTGTCATCGTTTATTATAATTTATTTTTTTATTGGGTAGTGGATGGCTATTGCTGTCATCCTTTTTTTTCAATGGGGTAATATGCTTTCTAGAACATTTTAATTTCATATATAAAACTATATATATATGAAATTAGAACATTTATTATTTATTATTTTTGAATGTGTATTTATTTTTCTTTAAAGGTAGTAAAACTTATTATAATTTAATTCTTAATAGGATATTGTTGGTTAAAGGTAGTAAAAGTTATTATAATTTAATTCTTAATACGATATTGTTGTTGGTCTACATCTAAAATAAAGGCGATGAAGGGAGGGGACGGAGGGGGAGCCCAAAAAAGTGGGAGGTTGAGTGATAAACTTTTCATACTTTAATTCTCAATAAGATATTGTTGTTGGTCTACATCTAGAGTAGAGGAGATGAAGGGAGGGGACAGAGGGGGAGCCCAAAGGAGTGGGAGGTTGAGTGATGGAGGTTTAGGAGAGAAAACATTGTGGAAAAGAAGGGAGGGGTGATTTAGAGAATTTCTCCTATTCAATTGTTTTTCAAGGGAGTGGGAGGTTGAGTGATGGAGGTTTAGGAGGGAAAACATTGTAAGAAATAAGGGAATGGTGATTTAAAGAATTTCCCTTATTTAATTGTTTTTTTATTTGTTGTTTTTTAATTTTAATTTTGTTAATTTGGTTATTTTAAATTTTTAAATGTTTTTATTTTTATTTTGTTTTTTCTATTTTTTTTCTTAAGTTTTTTTAAGAGTTTTATTTATTTGTTTTATTTTTAAGTTTTTTAGAGTTT
>SNQJ01S0231131.1:0-14222 GCA_010110895.2 Picea sitchensis | reverse complement strand
TTCCTGAAAGGAAGGTGGGAATGGCCTAAAGACTTCAAGAAATTCTTGAATAAGTCTCCTCATAAAATTTTGAAAAAGTCTCAAAATCATTTCAGGAGCTTCTTGAAAAAGTATCTAAAGGAACTTTGAAAACATCCCAAAGGATTTTGGGGCTTTTTAAAAGAGTCACTTAAAAAAAGGGTCCAAACATTTTGGGAGAAATCTAAAGATGTAAATTTCAAAAGCCTTGGATTGGTTTCAACAAAATTTCAAATATTGAAGTTTTGAACTCTCTGACCTATTTCGACAAGATTTCAAAGAAGCAATTTTGGAAAATTTTAGAACCTTTCGGCACAAACTCAAAGATAGAAGCTCTATGGAGATATAAGTGGTAATTTCAAAAGATATTATAAGAAAGCAAAGATCACCTTTTGGTAAAAATAGAAATAACCTACAATGAAAACATAAATAACTTTTGGGTGAAATCATAAAAGGGTTGTCATGAGGATTTTGAAAAGTGTAGGATAAACAACACAAGGTACCACTTGTCCCTTTCTAATGAATTCCAAAATAATAAAGTTAACCCTATAGTTTGATAGGAAATGTTTGAAATGATAGATATCAAATTTAAATAACATAGTAAATGTAAATTTAAATTGATAGGAAATGTTTGAAATGATAGATATCGGGGGAGATTGGTCACCTATGTTGAAAAACCATAACTCACCTGCATGAACTTAGGTTGCTAAGAATTTTTTCTATAGTGAAGAGGAAAAGTAGGCCTTTTAAATGAGTGGTTGTAGCTTTAGGTTCAATGTTGATATCTTATGTCCATAACTAATGAAATCCAAACTACCTTGTTAACAAGAAATCAACACTTGTGCATGTTTATACCTGCAAGCTTCAAAATCATATTTTGGTAGTGGCTTTGAGTTCACAATCCATGAAAACCTACACATAGTCTTTTCCATAAGTCAAAATTCCATTTTAGCTAATACCCAAAATTACACACAAAGACATTTTTTAAAGAAAGTCCAAGCCTTGTTTAGGATGAAGCCTAGCTTGAATTGAATTCTACTAGCTAATATTACATATTTATTATATAGGTTTTTAGGACACTAACTAACATCAACATGATTCACAAGGACTTGAAAACTGGAAAAGTGGTCCACTGATGTCTTGAGGACTTGACAAACAACGCTTAGCGAAAATGTTAATTTTGCCCAAAACTCAGTCTTGATCCAACCAATGATATAAAATAACTTAAATGAACCTAGACAAATCTATGCAAGACTCTTAAACATGTAAGAGATAATTGAATCCAAAGGATGCAAGAGCATTTAAACTAGGGTGAAAGCACCACAATAAATGTATGTAAGACAAACATTGCTATGTAAGCTAGTTTGGCAATGCACTTACACACACTAATATAATTGCATAATACAACAGAAAGATCAAACAATCACACAATAGACGAGATTCCAATTAACACCACACAATTGTTAATTAAGCTCAAAAGCATAATATCCAAGACATCAACGCATGGATGAAGAGGATTGGATAAAAAATTAAATGGGGGGTCTCGAAGTTGATTGAATTTGGGCTTATTGAGGCCTCAATATTTGGATGCATGCATTCTACCTTAAGGTTGAAGTTATGATGCTATAGATAACCCCACTATAGTGAGTTATTGTTGGACTTGGGTATTGTTAAAGCAAGCCCCCCTCCCAATCACATTTTTGTTTGTAAAAGGTGGCACAAAATGGGGATTATATTGAAAGCATCTCATTTCAGAAGTGGATCGCATTGCTATAACTGATCTAGGATGAATACCAATTATTTGAGAGGTGGAGGACTAAGATACAAAAGAAGTGTTAGGCACAATAAATTACCCTCTCACTTAAGTGTTCTTGGAAAGAAGTATCTATTCATTTGTACTCCAATCAAACCATCAGTCAAGAAGATATGGATGCTACATGATGTGGAGGTATGCATTATTTGGAAAGGCACATGAAATGACACTAACATTAACGTGTTTGTTACTACAGATAAAGCCCCATTAATAATTTCTATAACAATCATGTTCAAACATCTAGTTGATACATCTTGAAAACTTGGAAGAGACGATTTCAATACACCCACATGAGTTCCTATAATACTTTTGGATGATTATTCATAGAGTTTATAGTAGAAAATGAATGATCATGCATGGATGGTGAAATGCCTTGCAAAAACTGCAAGGAAAAATAGAGAGGTTTGGAATTACAAATTGCATGACTTGTGATATGGGAGGGATAAATTCCTATGTATTTATTAAAACCACAATCATGTTTGGAGGTTTCACATCACCTAGAATTGTATTTGTTGAACATCCTAGCTTGAAGAATCACCAAATATTTTCCTTGCACATGCACAAATAAATTTGAATGATTTCCGAGAATGAATCCTTATGAAACAACTTCTAAGACAACTGTGTTAGTCATGACACACATATTGGCTAAGTTATGCACATTTGATAATGCTGTATATATTTTACTTATAGAATAAGGCTCAAATCAATAGTCAAATGTAGAGATTAATGGTTCATGAAGGTCATTTATTGATGGGAGGGGGTAATTACATAGATCACTCATTGCAAATGGGGTGATACCTCTAAGACGAGGTTAACACATTTTACATTTTTCAACATACTACAAGAACACTTCTCCTTAGCATGGATTTGGTGCATCTTGTGATTCCAATTGCCACCAACATCTATTCATAGAAATATCCCACACATTTATAGTTTCTTGCATCTTTCCAAGTTAGGTCTCTCCTACCCACCTAGAGGGAAGATTGCTTAGTTGCCTCAAATCATACAAAGATATCACTCACTACAAAAGAAGTTAAGTGTGTTAACCATATAGACACATAAATGTTGGTGGATAGAAAACCATAGTGGAGATAAAATTGTGACTCTAAAGGATATACAATGTTAGGATCTTTAAAACCACAATGATTAATTGCGCAACAGAAAACCAAAGAAAACATGCACAAATTCAATCACACAAGAGACAATAGTTTACGTGGTAAAACCCTCAGTGTGAGGGAAACATCCATGGGACAATGGAAAAAATATTCTTATTGTTCAATAAACCGGAGATTACAACCAACAGCCTGGAGAGGGCTTGAAGCCCCTGGCTCAATATTTGTCTCTCAGAGATACATATTTAAACAACTTCTCCCATGGTTACAATGAAACTAATTCATTAATTGTACATTCTAACTTAGGTTGCCTTATCTGAACCAAAAGTTGAATAATAGGATCGAGATCCACATCCTGTGGGGATTTTTTCTCACCATTTCAACAATCTCCACCTTGATAACAATTTGCCTGATGCCTTGTCCAATTTGATTCATCACCTTCAAGAGAAGCAAATCATGACCACAAATTCTCTTATATACTGGTTCCAAAAACATGTCTGCACAACTTGCTCGAATATGGATCACTCCACCTCCATTAGTAACATGTCTTACAAAGTGATACCATGTCCAATTTAGGTAAGCTAAACTATGTGTCAAATGCACAAGGCTTTGACTACCACAGAACCAAAACCTGCACTTTGTCCAAACTAACCCAATGGTCCCTTATACTCATAAAAGATAGAACCTGAAGTAGATATTTTCTTGTCCAAATACTCCTGCAAAATCTGAATAATCTCAGACAAAAAACATTGAAACCACTGTAGGTGATACATGTGCCTCTAAAATACCGACGCACCCATTTCACTGCTTTACCTAGATTTTTCATGTGACCATTGACAACACCAACTGTATGTGAAATATTTGATACTTGAACATATCAAACCTTTCCATCACATACTTTATACTTCCAACTAGCATACAATACATGAGACATAACCTTTTCTTCCATATTACAAGGATATACACCTGAAGAAAACAAATGGAAAGCCAAAGGGATATTTCACGGTTTCACATTATTAATGTGAATTTTCTTGAGTATCTTTTCCTTATACTGCAACTGTGATAACCAAAGCTTATCATGTTTCCTACCTCTATGTATTTCCATGCCCAAGATTTGTTTTTTTTTGCTACTCCTTGATCCTTCACCATGAACATCCTTGCCAACTGAGCCAACTTGCTGGTCTTAACCTTGATTTTACTTCAAAAAACATATCGTCAACAATCTAAACACCAAGATAATGAATGTACCATAAACACAATGGATAAATTCATTTTTTGTAAAACTTGGCTCACCATGAAGGAATCACCCATCTTTTACCAATGCCTGATGCACATTTCAGGCCATACAATGACTACTTGAGCTTGCAAACAAATCTTTTGTTGTGATCTTGAACAAACCCTTCTGGTTGTTCGATATACATATCTCCTCATACAAATATCCATAAAAAAATTGTCTTATCATCTAGCTACAACAACCAATGCCAACGCTACATGAATAGAGAAAATCTTAACAACTGACGAGAATATTTCATGGAAATCAATGCCTTCCAAATACCTTTTTGCTATCAATCATGCTTTATACCTTTCATCTTTTACTATTTCTAATTTGAGAAGAAATCCATCAAGCACTATCTCTGTTAATGATGATCTATATCCCTTGACATTGTCATTATAACCAACAAAGATCTACTTGTTTGATCTAGATCCTACTTAGAATGCTCATGAGAGCATGAACATAACAATCAAACAATTTCAAAAAAATCAGTAATCACAAGAGAAGACTTGTTCGATATACCTCTTCCAGAATCTTCCAACCTTTTGCAACTAATGGTGACCGATTTTCCAGATAGCACTTAACTGCTTCTGACCACAACTCATGCTACAACTTGGCATTACTAAAGATGCCATTCAATCCCAATTGTCCTGCAATAATTTCCAAAATTCCAAGGGATATGAACCTGCCTCCATCATGTGTTCTCAAACCCTTGATTTAACCCATCAATATATAAACACTTCAACCTTTCTATTGACCCAACTTTTTGACCAGGGCACCTTTAGTGCTCCACCTCGAACATAGTATTCAAAATCTTGACCACATCCAGCCATTACTGCCAAGTGATCCTTTTCCTTTCACCTCCAAGCACCTTTCAATGGAGTCCTAATGCTCCACCTTAACACGAACATTCTCTTGACCAAATCTGGCCAAGACTGCCAAATGATTTTTTCACTGCTCACCTCCAGGCCACGTTACAATGGAGTTTCACCGATCCCTTAAACATGCTCCATGGCATGCAATTCTATGGACACCATAACACGGGTAACCAATAATCATGGACCCGATACCCACAACTGTAGACCTATGTACAAGGTTAAATCATGACTCATTCCCCCTACCCTTCTTTAGTCTACCTAAATCTATGTCTAGACTTTCATAGGTGACTTAACAGAACTAGGGGTACGCATGCCTAACCAGGTCTTACAACAATATGCCCCATTACATGTAACCAAAAAATACAACTCCAAAAGAAAATGTTCGCATGGTAACTTTACCATTACCTTTACTACGATTGCTTCCATTTACCAGCACTTCTGTCTCTGATTGCTTGACCTCAGAGCTATCACAAACAAATCTTCCATTTTTTGAGCACCTTTCCTCCATGCGAATAGATTTGGGCATGCTTCCATAACCAAAAATCTACTCCACGCATAGACAACTCGAGCCTTCAGCTCTGCTCTCTCTTTCAACTGGCATGGCCTCTTCCTTCAAGAGTGCATCTTCAAATCAGAAAGTGATACCATTGGATTAGATCTGACATCTTTGCAAACTCATGCTCCAAGAGCATAAATTTTACAAGGGCTCCACAATGTAGGCCCTCCTGTCTTCAATGTAGGTCCACCTTTTACATGATGGCTTTGTCTCCAGTGCTTTGAACCCCAGAGTGCTTGGTTCCTCTATGCTCCATCTCTGCAACCAAATCAATATGATTATCATCCATGTGGGTAGATGATCCGGATTATTTTCGGCACGAAATGAGAGCGGAGATATAATAAAGAAATGCACAGAGATATTGCAGATATTCAATAATATAACAGAAATGTATCAGAGATGCAACCATAAACACAGATATACAGTAATACATGATTTCTACAATAATCTGATAATGCGGTAAAATCTGAGTGAAAGACTACCGCTAGAATGGTGGCAACTTATCTCGAGAAGAGATGTGACTACCACTTAAGAAGATGAAGATTACAATGGGGCTCACGAAGGCCTTTTACAATAAAGCGGGGAATGCCAAAAGTCTGAACGTCAAAAACCTAACCCTAGGATGAAGCCAAAGTCATGTGGGCCCCGTTTGGGTAGAGGTGAGTACATCAACTTCGGTGCATTAATTTTACCATATCACGATCTCCGTTTAGGCGTGTGATAGCTAGTTGGAAAGGTATCATCGAGGGAGATTCATTTTGGGGTTCAATCATGCTTTCAACTATCGTTTATAACCTCAATCTTGAAAACCTTCATTTGGATACCTCAAAATGGCCCCGAAGTTAAAACCTTTAAAATAGTAAGTGCCAAAATTACCAGAAAACTAATTTGGGCGGTTGGAGAAGATTGGGTGTACCGTCTCCACTGGATCAATCCTCCCTCTTAGGAAGTAATGGTATCCATTGCATTGAGTTCAGGGGAGGAAGCGATTCTTTGAATTTGAATCTTGGTGATGCGCAACTATGCTTTGGAGATGTAAGTTGCCAACTTGTTGAAGTATCCACGAACCTTTAGTGGAAGGTTTGGACCTTTGCTTGATCGGCTATTTTTAGATGATTGGTAATGCGAAGCAATCTTGACTTTGCTGCAACCTTTTACATTTTGCTTACATTTGGATACCGCAGTTACTTGGTACAGTTGTGGTGGTTCGCGGTATTCTTTTGTTCGCCCTTTGAACAGATTGTGGAAAGATGAATTTTGTAGTATGAGATACTACCTTTGTGGCACTTTGAATTGGAGGCGGTGGTTGGAACTACCTTTGGTATCCTGTGAGATGACCCCAATTAATAATGACACTCTGAGGTGGACTCATGATATGGTGTTTCCACATATATGCGTGGCCCAAGAGAACATCACATGGAACATCCGGTGGGGAAACATCACATAATACCTCATCATGAAGGGTTGGATGCGGTATGACAATCGACATTTAGGCGACATGAATATCGTCCTTGGCGAAACCACGATCTTGTAGTTCTTGGTGTGGTGTTGACCGACAATCCAATTTGTGACCCTCTGGCGAGATGACGTTTTACATTCTTCCGCTATCAACAATAAAATCTGGCGGGGTCCCTTTCACCCACATATGTGAATGAAAAGGTGCTCCCCCTCTTAGGGATCGGTTGGTTCTTAAGTTTGAATTGCTGCGGTTTAGGCAAATAGCGATTGAGATTACGTGTCAATGATGCATCGCTACGGTATTTTCGAGTCGGTTAGTCGGGGTTTGAATCCTTGTCTTTGATCACGACCTGTGTTTGGCGACATTCATTGGTGTTGTGCCAGGTTTTTTTTTGGAAATCGTACCATTTTCAGTGTCCTTCTTTGTCTTCCAGGTGACCCTTCTTTTCCTATAGCTTGGTCTGGTTTTGGAGGACTGTTTGTTTGGGATGTCTTTTTCATACTTTGGTTGTTGTGGATTTGTAGACCCGAACTCTGTTTTTCCCGGTGCTTAAATTTGCTTTCGATTTTAACAACTTGTAATAAATTAAGAGCGTATAGAGTGATGAATGTCGAGAGAAAATTCATTCCGGTTGGATGTATACATTAGCAGAATACGGTATTTTAGAACCAAATGTAGTTTAGAGTCTTTGATACCCGACTTGGTCGCGCAAGGTATGGAAGCTATTGGTGAACTTCCGTGATTGGCCTCTCTCTTGTTGCAGTGTAGTCCATCTCATGTCTTGGTCCTCATAGTTGCCAATAGAGGTGATCTTGTTCGCTTCACAGCATCCACAAAAAATCCCAGTGGGCTCGACCCATATATTCCAAACTCCTATATGGAAATTTTCTCACAGTAATTTTCCCACCAAATTTTGACATGGGGAGAGCCTTAAGGAGTCACCGAAGGTGATCTTTTCCTTATGCGAAAATTATGAGCAGAGAAATAACCTTCTAGCGATTTAACCATTTATCTAGGGCATTTGCATCTATTTGACCTTCAAATATAGGAATATCAAAGTGCTTGTACCTTGAAGGCAAGGTGCCTCCAAAGTGGTCAATTAATGAAGATCACGCTCTTGTTATCGGTGAGCATTGAAGGGATGTGGGCAAAATTCTCCATCATTTCATCCCTACTGTCGGCGTGAAAGCTTTATGACAACAAATTGATAGGATCACGATACCTTACGTCGATTTTATTTTCTTAGCCATTGAGGGTTTCTTGGGTGTGGTGATTGTCTTCAAGAGAGACAACCGCGAGACCCAACTTTCTATACTTGGACCTCGTCGAGGGGACATTACCGCTTTGAAAAACAATCAGAGCTTGACTGCTACGTACCAGTCCAGTTATTTTGACGCCAAAGAGTAAGGCGAATATAATAAAGAAATGCGGAGATATTGCAGAGATATTCAATAATATAAAGAAATGTATCGGAGATGCAACCATATACACATATATACAATAATACACAAATTTCACAATAATCAGAGAAATGCACAAAGACTGTAAAAAAATGGAGTGAAAGACTTCGCTAGAATGGTGAAAACATCTACGAGGAAAGAGATGTGAAAATGACTACTCTTATTCGCAAGAAGATGATTATAGGGAGGCTCTATAGGCCTTTTTTTTACAATAAGCGGGATACCAAAGTCCTGAACATCCAAAACCTAACCCTGGGAGATGAAGCCAAAGTCATGTGGGCCGGATTTGGGTAATTGAATTACATCAACTTCGAGTGCGTGGCATCTGATCTCAGTTTAGGCGTCAATGATAGCTCATTGTTGCATACGATCTCCGTTTTAGGCGTGTGATAGCTCATTGGAAAGGTATCATCAAGGAGATTCATTTTGGGGGCTCAATCATGCCTTCGACTATCATTGAGAACCTCGATATCGAAAAACCTTCATTTGGACCCTCAAAATGGCCCCGAAAGTTAAAACCTGCTAAAAATAGTAAATTGCCAAAATTGCCAGAAACATCTTTTGGGCCAGTTGGAGAAGGTGGGTGGCCACCGATATCCACCTGGATCAGTAGATCCTTTCTAATACTCATAAACAAGGACCTTATTTGACTGTCACCACATCAATCATGTTCTATTATCAACCTCTCTTTTGGAGAGCAAATTTTTTATTGCTGACTGCGAAATGCTCTGTTTAGAATTTTCTTGAAAACACCTTTTGATGCCCTTAACATGTTCAAACATGTAGCTTGAAATCCCACTTCCTTCCACCAATTGACCCTTGGCAATGGGATTCATTCACTAGACCTTTTCTTGCTTGGTCTAGTTCAAATCTCAATAGATCCAGGCTTTCAAAAAACAATTTTACGAGGCCCAATGGCTACACAACTACACGGCTCAATAGTTCAATTATTACAAAGAATAAGGCATTTCATCATGCTTTTCATGGTATACACATTTGGTTAACTTAATGTGCCATATAATTGCAACGACCCCAAGAAACCACCGTTTTTACATATACCATATGTCGGTACTTGCACCCTTGAGCCTTTCAAACATATGCATAACAACATATACATAAAATAGAAATGGCTTTCGGCCTCATAAAATACCTCATCTGTGTATCTCACCTCCATATCTGCGCTTCTTTTCACAAGCAACAAACGACTAGAATTTGTCATCACTGCGACCTCTACGCGTTTCTCTAAACAAGCACTATCCAAGCTGAAACATAACACCATCAACTTAGACAAACTGAGACACACAAACCCATACAGGTTTGCAATCCTCGCAGCTTCGCCATGCCATGCCATGCCACTGCTTGATTGTGTACATATACACTTTGGAAATTGTCTCCCTTTGCGTCTCTCTGCTGCAATCACAAACCTTTTCATCGATTCCAATTCCAACCAGCTCAAGCACCTTCACTGGGCAACACACAAATATCCCACCAGAAACAGATCTGGAATTTCTACACATAGATCTCCACTATGTTTCCCTCCAACAGATTGACTCCTCTGCGCTCAATTATCACCTTGCTTAGCATGGTTCACCAGAGGCCAAATAACCTCTGCAACACCTCCACCTGAAACTTGGTACTTTGCATCTTTGTCGTTATCTCAAAAAACCAAATCACGACTTATAAAATCAAAAACTTTAAATAATAGATTAAATATTTTAAAGCTTAATTCCAAATGAGAACTCAGTATGAATTAACAAAGGTTTCAAATAAACATGAAGAAAACTTAAAACTCTTTTTAACAAATCCACCTTATACCTCCCACTCCATATGATAAAATCTACCATATATAATAATCCATGACCTACTTTTTGAAATCCACCTTTGTAAGAAATTATTTGAAAAAGTTAAACCATACCTTACCCATGCATACCTTATCCATGCATGGAATCCACCTTACCATACTTTTTATACCAAAGTATTAAACGTGTTTAACAAACTTTCATACCAATATTTACACGTGAGCTTCCATGCATTAACCTTTATCGCTTTCCTATTATATATTTAATGCCTTTTAGGAGTAAATTTCATACCTCCTTTTTTGCTCCGATGAGTAAAGGGCGCAATAACCTTTATCGCTTTCCTATTATATATTTAATGCCTTTCAAGAGTAAATTTCATACCTCCTTTTTCGCTCCGATGAGTAAAGGGTGCAATAACCTTTATCGCTTTCCTATTATATATTTAATGCCTTTCAAGAGTAAATTTCATACCTCCTTTTTCGCTCCGATAAGTAAAGGGCACAATAACCTTTATCGCTTTCCTATTATATATTTAATGCCTTTCAAGAATAAATTTCATACTTCCTTTTTCGCTCCGATGAGTAAAGGGCGCAATAACCTTTATTGCTTTCCTATTATATATTTAATGCCTTTCAAGAGTAAATTTCATACCTCCTTTTTTGCTTCGATGAGTAAAGGGCGCAATAACCTTTATCGCTTTCCTATTATATATTTAATGCCTTTCAAGAGTAAATTTCATACCTCCTTTTTCGCTCCGATGAGTAAAGGGCACAATAACCTTGATCGATTTCCTATTATATATTTAATGCCTTTCAAGAGTAAATTTCATACCTCCTTTTTCGCTCCGATGAGTAAAGGGCGCAATAAAATCTGAAACAGAGAAGTTCGTAAGTGCAGCCTGAAATGTTTGCTCCCCTTCAATCTGTCAAGGTGCGACAAAGGTGGATTTTTGCTCCCCTTTTTGCACTATAATATTGGTCCTCACGCAGTGATAGACCCGTGAAATTTTCTGATTTTCGCTCCCTCAACGATCTTGTTCTCTGTTGCCTCCATCATTTACAGTACCTGAATCAGTGCGCCCTTCAAGAGGAGAGGCCAACGCTGATTCCATATTTCAAGAAAACAAAAGGGTAGCAATAGATCGACGCTCCCTTCAGAAGGCAAGACCAACGCTGATTATAAAACCAACGCTCCCCATGCACTGAGAGACCCGCGCTCCTCCAATTCACTACTGTGCGACTGCTCCTCCGAAAATATTGCTACTGCGTTTTCAGTACATTTTCAGTGGCCTCCGACCCCCGCTCTGATACCATTTGTTAGGATCTTTAAAACCACAACGATTAATTCCACAATAGAAAACCAAAGAAAACATGCACAAATTCAATCACACAGGAGACAATAGTTTACGTGGTAAAACCCTCAATGTGAGGGAAACATCCATGAGACAATGGCACCGACATTCTTATTGTTCAATAAACCAGAGATTACAACCAACGACCTGGAGAGGGCTTGAAGCCCCTGGCTCAATATTTATCTCTCAGGCACACATATTTAAACAACTTCTTCCACGGTTACAATGAAACTAATTCATTAATTGTACATTCTAACTTAGGTTTCCTTATCTCAACCAAAAACTGATTAATAGGATCGAGATCCACATCCCATGGGAATTTGTTGTCACCATTTCAACATACAACTCATACTTCCACACATGAATACTATAATCAAATGAACCGTATCAAAGACATCAAAGACAATGTGGATGTTTCTACATCTTCTAGTCTACCCATACAACCTATAGTAACTCTTTAAGTAAGCCAAATAGAGATTTCAACATAAAACAATTATTATCCCAAACACTTAGACATGGCCATGTTCCATAAGCAAAACAATTCCAATTAAGCATGGATGTATAAATCCATAGAATACAAAAAACAAGAGCTGCATGGTAGCGTAGTCCCTGCCAGGTTGGAATATGAGTAAATGCGTGGGTTGCATGTTGTAGTACATGTGGTATCCATGTAGAATTTAGTATTCCCAAATTAGTTTTATTTGAAATTTATAAAGAAATATTAATGTTTGGTACATCAACCAAGGTTCCTAGTATCTAAGTTTGATAGTACATGAAATATTTAATACATAACCCATGTAACCCAACAATTACGGAGTGGTGAGTTGGCGGAGTGGCGGGTTCACATTTTTCATTTTTCATGTCCAGCCTGTTCCATGATATACATTTTGCACCCAACACTTCTGTCATATACATTTTGCACCCAACAATTCCGTCATATACATGAGACTGAGTAATTTATAGAATATTATAACATTATATAGCATTATATAAATTACTATAAATCTTGGTACAATGTTATAATATTCTATAAATTACCCAGTCTCATGTATCTCATGTATATGACGGAATTGTTGGGTGCAAAATGTATATCACGGAACACGTTGGACATGAAAAATGAAAAATGTGAACCCACTACCCCGCCAACCCGCGATTCCATAATTGTTGGGTGCAAAATGTATATGACGAAAATGTTGGGTGCAAAATGTATATCACAGAACAAGCTGGACATGAAAAATGAAAATTAAAAATAAATTTCACCTTTATTATCATAAACAAAATCAAAATTCTAAAATTCCAAATTTACATTTAAAAACGTTAAAAATAATATTGAATAAAATTTAAATATTTGTTTATACTATTCATTAAGTAAAAAATGTTATAGCATTATATACATTACTATAAATCTTGGTACAATGTTATAATATTCTATAAATTACTCAGTCTCATGTATATGAGAGAATTGTTGGGTGCAAAATGTATATGGCGGAAGTGTTGGGTGTAAAAAGTATATCACAGAACAAGCTTGAAAAATGAAAAATAAAAACAAGTTTCACCTTTATTATCATAAACAAAATCAAAATTCCAAAATTCCAAATTTACATTTAAAAATGCTAAAAATAATATTGAATAAAATTTAAATATTTGTTTATACTATTAATTAAGTAAAAAATGTTATAGCATTATATAAATTATTATAAATCTTGATACAATGTTATAATATTCTATAAATTACTCAGTCTCATGTATATGACAGAATTGTTGGGTGCAAAATGTATATGACCGAAGTGATGGGTGAAAAATGTATATCACATGAAAAATGTGAACCCGTGACTTCGTAATTGTTGAGTGCAAAATGTATATGGCGGAAGTGTTGGGTGCAAAAAGTATATCACAGAACAAACTGGACATGAAAAATGAAAAATAAAAATANAAATGTATATGGCGGAAGTGTTGGGTGCAAAAAGTATATCACAGAACAAATTGGACATGAAAAATGAAAAATAAAAATAGATTTCACCTTTATTATCATAAACAAAATCAAAATTCCAAAATTCCAAATTTACATTTAAAAACATTAAAAATAATATTGAGTAAAATTTAAATAATTGTTTATACTATTCATTAAGTAAAAAGTATTAGAGCATTATATAAATTACTATAAATCTTGGTACAATGTTATAATATTCTATAAATTATCCAGTCTCATGTATATGATAGAATTGTTGGGTGCAAAATGTATATGACGGAAGTGTTGGGTGCAAAATGTATATAGGTTGGACATGAAAAATGAAAAATGTGAACCCCCTACTCTGCCAACTAGCCACTCCGTAATTGTTGGGCGCAAAATGTATATGACAGAAGTGTTGGGTGCAAACAAAACAAGTTGGACATGAAACATGAAAATTAAAAATAAATTTCACCTTTATTATCATAAACAAAATCAAAATTCCAAAATTTCAAATTTACATTTAAAAACTTTAATAATAATATTGAATAAAAT
>SNQJ01S0231130.1:0-14294 GCA_010110895.2 Picea sitchensis | reverse complement strand
CCTTTCTTAATCACTTTCAACTACCCATTCGTTATGATGTTAGCCTTGAAATTTTGTCAAATTTACACCAGAATACCCAAACTCACATCTCGGACCATATCCAAGAATGGCATAGGAGAAGGCGGTTCGTTAAGACTCCTATACCCCTAGACTTTCTTCTAGAATGGTTCCTAAAGTATTTACATGCTCCTATTTCAAAGTACATTGCTACTTCCAGGGTATTCAACAAGGAAGAAGCTATCCTTAGAGCCCATCAATTTGATTTGATCTATGCTCAGTTTGGGATGTTCTACCACCTTCTTCCAAACACAACACAAACAAATCACGATCCTAGACAAACTCCTAGACCTCATGTCGATGGCATTGTAGGGTCCACCAATGTAAAGTCCACAGACTCGACAACAAAGTCTCCTGGAGGGACAACCTCATCTGGATCCTCCAAACCCACCCAATCGGCAAATGGACATTCTGTGCAATTGTCGAAGAACCCAAATGGTGACCAACAATCAGATGGGAATAAAAGGAAAGGAAAAAATAATCGTAAGGGTGGGAAGAATAATAATAATAAACCCAAGGACACATATAATAATGGGAAACAAAATGATAATGTTGGAGAGGGAAGGAAAGAGAAGCGTAAGGTGAAGTTTCCTTGTAAACTTTGTACCAATGACCACCTTACCCACTTGTGCCCCAAACTTGTGGAGGTTGTGAGGATTTTAAATCTACTTCCCGTTGTGCTGAAAAATCCATTCCCACAAAACCAACACTTAGCCTCGAGTTCTAAGAGCACCGGAAATGCACTTGGTGGAAGTCAAAACCCACCATCGCAAGATGGTGATCATGTTTGCATCAATATGGTCGACGTGAAAATTGATATATCCACCCACTCTCGAGATTATATCTCTTCAAAAGCTAGTACCAGCCTAGAAGCTCCTCCTCCACCCCTGGAGATGAACTTACAGATCGAGAAACCAGAGCCACCGCCTCGTATTCCTAGAGGAGTACTCAAGTGCTCTACCCACAACCGTAATGCTAGAGTCACATAAAACTATTCTATTGTTTAAGATCTGGGATAAACCCCTTGTGCGATGTCATCTTTGGAGGTACTCCAGACGTGTCCATCATAGAGGAATTCCTTACTCTCTACCTTAGTATCTCTAGAGCCTAGTGGCTCGAAAGTCATCAAGTTTGATCTCATGGACGTGAAGCCTTGCTTACCCTATCATGTGGCTTTTCAAATCCACGTGGAGTATTCCAAGTATACTATCAAATAAGCAGTCATTGATGAAGGTGCTGCCATTTGCGTGATGTCCTTGGTCTGTTGGAAATCTATTGGTTCTTCGACCCTTTCCAAGTCGTCGAACATGTTGACTGCATTTGACGGTCATTCCTTCCGCCCTCATGGTATTATCCCCACCTTTCCGGTCCATTTAGGTGGGAATACAATAGAGGTTGAAGTAGAGGTAGTGGATGCACCTCTCGATTATAACTTGTTACTAGGTCGCAATTGGACCTATGCTATGGTCGTTGTCATATCGTCTTTTTTCTATGTGCTTTCTTTTCCTCATCAGGGGGAGATCGTGATGATCGACCAGTTATCCTTTGTGTACTCTAGTCCTAACACATATGTTGGACCTTCAATCCCTGTGATCGACAATTATCAGCCAACAACTGAGAATATCGATGTCAGAATGTATTCTTCACTCATGGGTACTTTCAAATTCTCGACACTGATTCACCATGTTTACGCCATGTCTAGTAGGCATGCTTCAACAGAGAGGTCCATTCCTTTCTACACTTCCTATTTTAGTGATCCTTGGACCTTACCTTCCTCAACTTCATCGATTGAAGGTCAATAGCATGATGGCATGGCTATGCCACTATTGATAACAGATATTTCGTATCAAGATATCCTTGACTCTTCTGTCGATCCCGATCCTGTTACCTCCAGACGGACAAGGAGGATCCCATTCTTAGGCCCATATGGGCCACTTCATTATCTTGTTCACATGATTTATTATATGATATTTTGCCTTCAGATGAATCCATCCTCAAAGCCATGAATGTTTTCGAGAGACCTTAGGACGATATGCATCATCGATCTTATTTTCTCCCAAGTGTTGAAAGAATCGAGAAAGATGATTTTTGATGTATCTTTAGTGAGATAGTCGGTCACGCCCTAGTTCCACTTGATACACATGGTATTTATGTTGAAGGAAATATGGAAAATATTTATCCTACCATCTCAATCGACATATCTCGTAACCTTGGCAAAATTGAGAACGCAAATATAGGTGCGGATTGTTCGCCAGAAGAGATTCTAATCTACACCAACCTATTCAAAGAATTTTGAGATGTATTCACTTGGTCATATGAAGAGATGCCAAGGATTGATCCTTGCATTGTCAAACATGAAATTAGAACTTATCTGGATGCTAAACCTGTTTGACAACGTCTTAGAATTGTTAATCCTAGAAAGGCCCCCACTATTAAGGTAAAGGTGGAGAAGCTACTTAATGCCAGCTTCATCTACCCGATTCCCTTGACCGAATGGGTATCCAACCCTGTTCCTATAAATAAAAATCAAGGAACCATCTGTGTGTGTATGGAATTTCGCGACCTAAACAAATCTTGTCCTAAAGATAACTTCCCCATGCCTTTCATTGATTATATTCTCGATGAGTGTGCGGGGAGAGAAATATTTTCCTTTATGGACGGATTTTCAGGATATAACCAAATCCAGATCAAACCTAAGGACCAACACAAGAAGGAATTTATATGTCATTGGGATACTTTTGCATACCAGAAAATGCCTTTCAGTCTGAAAAACGTCTGAGCAACCTTCCAACACACCATGACTTTCACTTTTCACGATCTCAAGCATATAGTCGAAGCTTACCTCGATGATCTTGTTGCTCACTCTCACAAGAGAGTGGATCATGTCGCACACCTTCAGCTGGTTTTTGAAAGATGTTGTTACTATAGAATCCGGTTAAACCCTCACAAATGCATATTTTGCGTTAGGTCTGGCTGTCTCTTAGGATTTTTAGTTTTTGAGACTAGGATCATGGTAGATCCTCTTAAGGTTGAGGCAATACTTCAATTGCCTGCCCCAACATATGATTAGAAAAATTCAAGGTTTACAGGGGAAAGCTAACTTTCTGTGTCGGTTTATAGTGAATTATGCCAATATCACTAAGGGTTTCATGCACCTGCTGAAGATGAGCGAGTCCATGAGTCTTTCGACACCTTAAAGAAAGCCTTAGTATCATCTCCTCTGCTGAAATATCCTGATTACAGTAGAGATTAATTGTTATATATTGTTGCGTCCCAAGAGATGATTGGTATGGTTATAGTTCACGAATATGATGAGCTCCATGAGCACATCATCTACTATCTCAGTCAAAATTTAGTTGGTTCTGAGGTTAATTACTCTCACGTTGAAAATCTAGCTTGGTTGTCATTCACACAGTCCAACATTTACAACACTATATATTTCTTTGCAAAACTACTATAGTCATTGATGTTAATCCATTTCAATACGTCCTCACTAGGCGTATCATAGGCGGGAAATATAATAAATGGATTTTCATCTTACAAGAATTTGATCTCGACTTTGCTTCAGACAAGTCCAAGAAGTCACTAGTTTTTGCAGAGTTAATATATGATTTCCCACGATTAGACGAGGATGTTATCCATGTCGATTCGTTTGCAGATGAACACATTTTCCTTGTCTTGTCATCTGACCCCTGGTATGGATACATTGTTGTACATATTCAAACCTTGAAGTTCGCTCATCATCTCTCGCGAGATGATCGATGATGAGTTAGATACCAAGCCAAAAAGTATACCATCGTTGGCGAAACTTTATATCACCAAGGAATGGATAGTATCTTACGTCATTTCTTAAATCACAAGGAAGCCGAGTTAGTCTTAAATGATGGACACAAAGGGGCTTATCGTGGTCACCTATCCAGTCTTACGACAACCCAAAAAATCCTATGAGACGATTACTTATGGCCCACCATATTTAAAAATTGCATTGAAGAGATTAAGAAGTGTCACCCCTGCCAGGTGTTCACTCGGAAAATGCACTCGCACCCAACCCATCTTCACCCAGTCAGTATCGTCGGTCCCTTCACCAAGTGGGGGGTAGATTTTGTCAATTTCAATCCAACTTCAGCTGGGGGGAATCAACACATCATCGTGGATGTAGACTACTTTACCAAGTGGTCCGAATCCATGCCTACTGTAAAATCCAATGGGAAGACTTCAGCCTTCTTCATGTTCAACCAAATTATCGCTTGGTTTGGTATCCCGAGTGAGATTGTCACTGATCATGGAAGTCACTTTTAGAATGAAATGATGGTAGAACTAGCATATAATATGGGGTTTAAACATGTTCACTCATCTCCTTATTACCCCCAAGCGAATGGGAAAGTAGAGGCCGTCAACAAGTCTCTCAAGATCATTTTGCAAAAAACTGTCAGTCAGAGTAATTCCAATTAGCACATCATGTTGTATCCCATGCTTTAGGCATATCAAACCTTGGTTAAGACTTCCACTAGCTTTTCCCCTTTTCAGTTAGTGCACGATGTGGATTCAATACTTCCCATTGAATGCAAAATCCCTTCTCTCAAATTGGCAGTTGAGATCCTACCCGACACTTCATATTTAGAATGTTTCCTGGTGCACCTAGAGAGTCTTGACGAGCAGTGTCGAGACACCTTTATGGATATCAAGGCAAACAAAAAAAGTGTCAAGGTTCAATACGAAAAGTTTGTCTGTCCCCGGTTGTATACCAAGGGTGACTTGGTCCTTTTGTATGACCAAGCCAAAGAACCACTAGGGGTAGGCAAGATTATGAAGGGAAGAAATTGGCTGAGCCCATAAATGGGCTTTACCTGAAAAGGGATTACGCTTGATCCTTGGGATTGAGCGAAACCCTTTGTATACTAATGTAAATTTAGTGTATATACATCTTTTTATTTTTTGTCTTTGGCTTTCTTATCGAGTTTTCCCTTTTGGTTGGCAGATGTCAATGGAGTCTTCGGTCTACCTAGGATTCACAGATGGAGCCAGTCATCATACATGGAACTTGGCTTCCTCCGCTTGGGTGATTTACTCACCTGAGGGTCTACTGGTGTCTTCAGGTGGCATATGCCTAGGGCCATCCACGAACAATGTAACGTAGACACCCCCCTGCCTTAGCAGGTTCTGCGTGACCTCCTAGTCTTAGGATCATTCTAAAAATTCCCCTAAGTCAGATTGACTCTTCGATTTCCCCACAGGGAATATCTCACATAGGCTAACTCTGCACTTTTGACCAACAAATATGATCGAGACTTTTTCGAAACGAAATGTCGTATTTCGTGACTTCGGGAATCTTGATGTCGAGTTCTCTTGACTCTTCAACCTCCGAAACCTGAAATTCTGAAATGTCAAAATGTCAACAAAGGTTGACTCCTTCAATGCACCCAACACATGCCACTTGTTGCCCACTGATTTAGGCTTTTTCAAGACTTGAGAAAACAACCAAAAATTGTTCCTCTTCCCTTGTGATTTTCTGAATTCTGAAATCTCTCCTTTTGCTTCTGCCACACGTATCCACTGACGGATACTTGGGGACCCACTTTTCGACATTCTCCTTTTCACGATTTCGGGAGTTGTGTGACCATGAAAATCCACCTCTTGAGTCCCAGAGTCCCGAAACCTAATTGAGGCCCACAACTATTGTCCCTCAACCTTTTAGGAATTTTTCCTTTCCTTCTTCAAGATTTCGCGATTCGCGAAAATCCATAGTAGCGAGTTTCCTTACCTTTCAAAACTCTGATTCTCGAATTTCCAAAGTCTCACCTCCCATGTGATTTACGGCTAAGATTTTCCTTAATCTGATGGCTCTGGGTCTTTCAGGATTTTGTGAACCGGGATTTTGAAACTCTTGATTCAAAAAAAATTGCAACCTCCTCTACTTCCCGAACTCTGAATTGCCGAAATGTTGAAATGGCTTCCTCCGTGACCACAACCTTTCTTCAAAGACACGTCGCATTTCATGACTTCAGGATTTTCAATGTAAAGAGTCCCAGATCCTTGTACTCAGATTTTCCGAAATGTTGAACCCCGAAACTCCATCGTTCGACTTCACACTCGATAATTCCTTTCACGATTCAGGAGTTAGAGTGACCAACGATTTTGGCTTGCACTCCAGACTTACGAATCTCGAAATCCTGAAAGGATCTAGCGGTTGAACTTACTGTGATCAATGGTCCACGTTGATTCTTGATATCAGGGTGGTGGGTTCCTCCAACATCTAACCACCTTGCAGCTCCAATGGATCCTACGGTCTCCGTGATTTTTCAAGTTCTCCTCGGATAATTCTAACCGCCCGATTCACTCCTCAATGACTTTTGCGAGACGAATCGGTGTTCTCCCTCCTAAACTTTGACTTTTTTGAGATTCTTTCGAATTTCGTCTCCCTTTAAACACTTCAAAGGTACTATCCCTCCTGAGATTTCACTTGCAAACTCAAGTCCCCAAAAGGAATTATGCTCACATTCCTTGTAGAAATCTTTCAAATAACCTCTGGTTATCTGATTCTTTGACCCTGTGCACTCCTTGCAACAACAATCTTTCAACCTTCACCTTAGTTGATAAGTTCTAAGGCCTCAACCAGCCTGCGCACACCTTGCACGAATTTGTTCCTCACCTTCACTTCTGTGAGTTATGAGAACAACGATATCTCTCCTGAGCTTTCTGAGATAAAACTCAGATCCTCGTCAATGCACACCTTGCAGATGTTCACTACACTCTTTGTAGGAATTCTCAGGAAGAAAAACAATTGAAAATCATTCTTCTCCTTTCTCATATTTCATACATTCAATCATGAAATCATACACTCAACACGGCATTGAAACAAATGCATAACATAGAAAGTAAAACAACTGTAAACATACCATTAACACATGTAAACAATAATCCTCATCACACCATGAAAATTTGAGTCAAATATTTATATATAAACTCAAGTGCTCCTGTACATGGGTTCTTCTCTACAGTTCTCTGCTACAGCTCAAAAGCTTATGAAAATATGAATTATCATAACATTCTTCTGTTACAATGATACAAGGGTGAGGGTGTCTATATCTGTTTTACTTCCTACACTTCTTAAACTGTCTAATCTATTAAATAAAATCTACCTACTTTCATTAAACAGACTTAAATGCTTATTACAACTGACAGATGAGAGCAATCACTCAAGATATGTTTACAACATCTAGAGATAATATAAGTACGCTTCCCTTAGTTGTTACATTAATTACATTTATTGATTTTTCAAAACAAAACATTTCAAAATGTGCGCTAGTGTTTTTCGAGCTGTCTTCCACCTTTACGCTTGATTGGATAGCTACGTACTATGCTCCTGCATCACAATGTGGCTGAATATAGCGTCGTCATAGAAATTTTGTGCGATGTTATCTCACATGGTATTTTCTCTCTAGAGGTTCACCTAGATTCTCAGTTAATCATATTTCAGTTGAATGGTCATTACCGTGTGCGCGATTCGACGTTACTCCATCGATTCCTATGGGTACGTCTTTTAGAACGACAATTTGATTTTATTACACACTTCCACATTCCTAGAAGTTCTAATCATGTATCTGATGCCTACGCTAATTATGTTTTAGATCGGCATTTGTCACATTAATAAAGCAAGGAAGACCATTAAATCAATGTACACATTGTAAGATATGAGTAAAGATGAAGATCCCTCTTTATATATTTCCAAAAAATATGGTGTTTTTATTACAAAAATTGGGGCTAAAACCCTCAAAATACATATACAAATGATATACATGTCCCATGACATCTATGCCTGTGGCACCATATGTGTATCATGATAGAAAACCATAGCATTAGTAAGACACAGGAAGAGTCGTACCCATGCTCTAGGTACACCAACAACCTACTGTTGCATGGCTTCAGGTAGATCCTCCACCTGAACCATAGGAATCCTTTGTTTCAGACGAGAAGGTTACCCTGCATGTTTTGTAGGACTCTCTCCGCTTCTCCTCCCACTGCCTCATCTCTTTAGTGCCTCCACCTATGTCATAGGAATCCTTCTAGTCGTTGCAGACCCACATATGCAATCACACAAGTATCGAATTAATAACACCATCCAAAAATATTTTTTGTCCTCTTTAATACAAAAATACAAAAAAATAAAATATATAAAAACTTTTACCTATGGCACCGTAGGCAGCTCTTGGTGGAAGAAACATATCAGGATCTCCTCTAAAATCGATTCTCACGTAGGGATAGTCATCCAAAGCTATGATTTTTCTCCGCCACCAGAAGAAAAAATCATCATTGTAGGGTGTCACCACCCTACCTCCCCCCTACCATTTCATGACCTCGATCCATCGCACCATAGCTGGATCACGTGGTCCTCTAGGAATTATATTCACTCTAGGTCCCAGACTTGGGACTCGCTCGAAAAAGAAGCTGCAAAGGATAGAGGAAAACCCAAAGTTTCGTTTTCCCCCCCGCTTGCACTCTGTCAACTAACCTTTCATGTTGGTCAGCAGTGAGGTACACCAGTCATAGATGGTGGGTCTCACACACTCCAGTGCGTAAAACATAAGTGGTCTCGATGCTTGATGCAACGAGGCCAATCCTATGATCTTGGTAAGCACGAGCACAATAATCTTCAGGCTAAAGTTACCTATAGTCTGGATAGGTATTTTACTTCCCACCATGGGAGTCCTTGAAACACAGTGGGCCTCGATGTATTCTTCGACCTTCAACACACTCCCTACCCCGCGAGACTTGAGGTCCACAACCTCTCCCTGGCGTGAAAGTCCAGTCAAGAAGTAGATTTCCTCTACTTCTATCCTTAATGGTTGTCCATCAAGGATAAATATCTCGCTATCGGGATCCCAATAGCCCACCAGCAGTTCCAACAACCTCACTTGGGCCCTCATTCTTTTGAGAGTCCAAAAATTGTATAAACCACATAATTTTAAACCCGTTTGAGCCATCGTATCTTGATCCATTGTTGCATCTACCTCCTCATTCTCTCGCTCTCTCCATTCCAACACCATCCTGCAAAAAACTAAATCATTTTTGAGTTAGAAACATATTTTGTTTTCCTTTTGCGCACATATACGTGGTTTATTTACAAAAAATCATGGGTAGGGCCTTATATACGCCCCCTGTAGTTCACACAGGGGCATATAACTAGTCATATACGCAACCTATTTAGAGAAACCAGCGTATACCGAAAAACCCAATTTGTGCCCTTAAAAACTAACAAAATAGAACCTAAATTAAAATTGTAAACCACTAAAATTGAAGAGGATGGGATGAAGAGTTACCTGGTCCAGACAATGCATGATTCTGTTGCCTATTTATCCTGCGATTGTTGTTTGAATTCTGGAGGTGTTTTAGTCCAAATTGCACTATTTGGGTAAAAATGAAAATGATACAGTAAATTTTGATTTTATTACTATTTATAAGCCATTTTTTACCCACGTGATATAGTTTTATGCTATTGTTTTTTCTAATGGACTAATTCAAGAATGGTTTTAAGATGGTTTTTGTAGTTTCAACTCAATTTTCTTGCAGATTTCAACGTCATGGTTGGCCGTTCATCTCCTCGGGAAGGTATATTCATAACCTATAATATAAGATAGGTATCTACTCCATCAAGCATTTTTTTTCATTATCCTTCGACTACTGCTTTTTACGCCTTAGGTACGAACCCATTTATTGCGACACATAAACCTCCATCTGCTATTAATAACATCATTAATAAATGGTAGAAACTTACCAAACATGGGTACCCTAGTTAGAACCTCTTTGTCATTTGGTGCCCATGCCGATTTTTTTCCTTAGGACCGAGAGTTCATTATAATTCAATACGTGACTTTACAATGAGCCTCATTTCTCATTCATGCACACACGACCTTATTACACGCGAACTTCCAATAACAAGTCTCAATTAATCTCTTTTCTAACTCATCCAAAAAACTGAAAAGATCTCGGAGTGATTTTTCCCTTTCACACTCGTTAAAATTAGATTTGAAATATCATGAGTCATAATTAAGCTCTTTTCCGACTCGCTATCAAAAATAGAAAATATTGTCGAGTGAACTTGTATTTTTCACACTCGTAAATTGGATTTGAAAAGATGTCTATTTGGCACAAGTTTACCTCTTTTTCACACCAAGTAGACTAAAAGACATAAAAAAGAAAAAAAATTGGCATTAATTTGTGATTGCATCTCATGCCCTCGCTTGTTGTATTAATCCTTTATCCAGTTCTCACTTTGCGTTATAAACCATTGCCTAAGAAGTTTCCATCCTCAACCAAGCAGAGCCTTGTTTTTATCCTTCGCAATTTGACACCCTATACCCTGGAGGGAACATCACCCCAGGTGTCCATCTCCCACATGCATTTCCTTGCAATGAGAATAGGTACATTCCATTGTTGGAACTAGTTTTTCTTACTTGCGACACTTGTTCCCTCCTCTATATCATAACATTCATTTGTTATGAAAAAACAAAAAAAGACGGGCGGGAAGGGAATACTATATTGTAATTGGCAACAGTCGTGTCGCGTTTAAACAGAGCACAAAGTTATTGAGTCCACGTGTCATCATAATTTTGGGTTTAGCATGGCCTTAGGAAGTTGATCCTGCTACAATTTTTTCTCTACCGACTGGTTACTCTTCCAGTCCCTATAGAGAACATTATTGATGCCTCCTGCATCCAATTGTCACATCATTGAGTCCATGTTGTTGGATTTCACCATATATCTCATGCTCTTGTTCAAAGGAAGTCTATCAACCTGTGTCGGCCACTCCTCAGAAATATTGACTTTTCATGTCGGTCATACCCTCAGTTTGTCTCAGAATCACATGATACTTTGGTGTTATCATGCACCCTGGCCCTACTTTCATCATTGGTAGGTCACCTTGAACCCAACAATCGACATTTCATCGTTGGTCATTGACTGGGTGGTTTCCCTTATGTTCGATAGCAAGAAATTTGTTCACACTTTGGGATTCGTGCAGTGTCTTGGATGCCATTAGCCTTATTGGTGGTTTCCTCGCCTTTGTCAACAATTTTTCATCATTGGTTGCTATCCAGAGGGTCCTTTTTCATGTATCACTTGCATTTGGCACATGAAAAAGACACACATGGTCGTTGGTTCATAAACATGTTCTTCGTTAGATCTCCACCAAATCATGAAGCTCTTGCTTTGTTCCTCGTCCTGACTAATGAGATATGCCTCAATGCTCTCCTTTTAGCAGGTCTCCTTCCATCGACTTCAGCTCATTTATTTTGGATATGGGACCTAGAGTTTTATGAGTACCTTGAGGTTTGCATTCATTAGTGGCAAGATCTCTCACCATTGACAGATGAGAATACATCAATGTCTCCTGATAAATGGATCTCTCAAGTGTTCAACACCAACTCCTTTATTCACATTTGTAGAGATGTACTCAGTTCCTTGATACCTACTTTCATCATCGGTAGGTTGTCTCGCGTTTGCTAACAATATACTTCAATGACCAGTAATCAAAATATGTCTCATCGTGTTCGACCTCAACTCATTTATTCACATGATGTAGACTTGCACCATTGGCGGATAATGTAGAAGACTTGAAGACATCACTATGTGGCCATAGATTTTCTGAGTTGTTGCTTCCATTTCATTGGACCAGTACCTATTTGACTTCAGTGATCATGGGAGATCAGATTGTACCACATGGTATACAGATATATTCAGATTGATTTTTGAGAATGGTTTCACTGGGCCTTGTTCGTGACTATGACAACTTTTGGCATATAACCGCATTTGTATTTTCCTATTCATGGCCATGAACACTTGTTTGGTATATTTTTTACATGGATCTGCATTGTATTCTTAGCAACCATGTATGCAAAATCAGTACATAATGTAATGAGCAATTGAGTTCATCCAATTGGTTCTCTACCACTCCACTTTTGGGTTATTTATAATGTATTTCGGTCATCGCAGATACTCCTCTGATATCACACATTAGGGGGCATTTGTTATAGAAATATTTGCCTCACCATTGCTATCTTGCACAGAGGGCCTTTTTCCATTTCCCTATGTAGACTTTTTATCCCTTTTTGATGAATCTAGAGCTAAAAATATACATTTTTCCACATATACACTCCCTAACTGCTATGCAATATGTGTATACGCTTGCTGCTCCATTACATATTACGTATATTAGGATTTGTGCCAAAAAATACAAAATGAAGTCGGTTTTCCATGTCACGACAAAAGACCTCTGATCCTTAGTCTTCCATATACTGGAAACATTCTGACTCGGCCCTTTAGTTACATACTAGAGGCTATACAAGAACAATTTTGAACTATGGAAAAGAAGGAGAAAACATTCAACTTTGAGAGAAAAGTTACTCTGGAAAAATTACTTCATATTGAGTCTGCATCCCTTTGTTCCTCAAGTCTGAACACAGTGTTCAACCCCCAAGCTCTTACCTTATTATTGAGAGGACCTCTTTTCCTCTTTCTCATGAGCTTGCCTTTGGTGGAGTATTGAAGTGGTGGGGACCCAGTTGGAAGGAATTTGGTTTCTTGGTTTCAAACCATGCCGACACGAAAGTCTGTAATGTTGACACTTCTACTGATCAATTATTAATAAAAATACTCCTTTCCTGTCCTATTGGTATCCTGCAAATATATGATTATTATCCATGGGCCTGTTTGTAATGTTTATTAATGGATTATGCTATCTAATGTGCTAACCCATTTTATATCATCACTATATACTTGCTTTTCTTGTTTGTTGAGAACTTATTGCAGGTATAAATCTTTGGGTCAAAGTGCTCAATGGTGGAACACCATCAAACACTAGATCAAGGTAGGACTCTTTCTTGTATTGCACATTAGTTTATATAGCATATGTTGGAATTGAGTTGATTTATGTAGTCATACCTATCTATTGTGGTTTACCCTTGGCCATAGAGAGTTTTTCCCTCGTAACAGCATGTGTCATTTTATGACTCCAAACATGCCCCTATAATGCCTAGATAGTATTCCAATAGTAATAGATCATAATACAAGTGTGAAAGAGTAACACTATGGTAATAATTATGAGTTTATTTTGATACCAACAGGATACTAGTAATGAAGTAGAACCATTGTACTAATTAGTGTTACAGCTTGACTGGTTGACTATTTCTGTCATTGATGGTGTTATAGGACGTACAAGAAAACATGTATTTGTCAGATATATCTTGAGTGAGGGAATTTTAGGTAGAAAAGAGAAAAGTGAGACATCTAGTAGGTCTCACTACTACATATGGTCGAATTATTCCACAAAATGTTTCCACGTTTCCATTATTTTCATGTTTTTTTTAAATAGGGTGGGAATTTCGTCGATATTGCCACGGAATTTCGTCGATATAGCCACGAATAGATTTTTTAACTTGGTCGGGATTTTCTTCGCTATTTCCACAAAAGTTCATCACTATTTCCACGAAATTTTGTCGCTATTGCCACAAATTTTTTGCCTATCTCATTGGTCGGTGTTAATGGCTAGTTGACTAGTTGATCTATATATACCTGACTTTAAGAGACTTTGCAACACAATTTCTATAGTTGTGACACCGTTCATGGATTTTGTTTGAGCTGTTTATTTTTTCCATCACCCACTGGTTGAACAAATCCAATTCTTGATCTACATAGCTTGGATTTTGAACTTGCAAGGTTAGTATGTTTTTTTTATTGATGTACTCATTTAACTTGTAAATTTTTGTTCAAATGTCGAAATTTCATATAGCTTGTTTTTTCCTTGATAATATATTATATGTGTAGTACCATATTTCATGTCTTTGGTTTTTGGATCTAGTTAGTATATTCTATGGAAAAGGGTATGTGGATTCCATAATATTCTAGGTTTATGGAATCCACATACCCTTTTCCCTTCAATTGTAGCTAGCTAGAATGTCTCTCTCTTTTCATTGATAAATATATGGAAGTACTCTTGAAACTCAAACCTGACCGGTGAAATGATAGTAATTGATTGTCATTTTCTTCTCTCTTTTATTTTTAAGAACTAACAAAAAAACACCAACAAAGCTTGATTGAAGATTTGATACCACTTGTTACATCCCTAGTACCCAAATGGGATCACACTTGCATAAATTGAAAATAATATAACAGTGACAATAATGGTTGGGATACTTGCACACCTAATAGTTGGCTAGCACTTACTAATTCAATTAAATGAAGGA
>SNQJ01S0231129.1:6782-21005 GCA_010110895.2 Picea sitchensis | reverse complement strand
TTCAAAATGAGGTTGCGCCTCCCTTTCATCCCTGAATGGGTGCACGCTGACGTGGCTGACTGGCTGGCATGGAAAGATGCTCCTGCATCATATTGGCATAATTCACAATAAATTGACGCAAAAAGTTAGCTTTCCCCTATAAACCTTGAAGCTGTCTAATTGTGTGCAGGGGAGGCAACTGAAGAATTGCATCAACCTTAAGTGGATCTACCATGATCCCTGTCTCAGAGACTAAGAATCTTAAGAGATGACCAAATATAACACAAAATATGCATTTATGAGGGTTAAGTCAGATTCTATAGTAGCGACATATTTCAAAATCCAGTCAAAGGTGCGTAGCATGATCCATTCTCTTGCAAGAGTGAGCAGCAAGATCATCGAGGTAAGCTTTGACTATGTGTTTGAGATCATGAAAAGAGAAAGTCATGTCTCATTGGAAGGTTTCTCCGGAATTTTTCAGGACAAAAGGTATTTTCCAGTATGAAAACGTGCCCCAAGGACATATGAATTCCGTCTTATGTTGGTCTTTGGGTCTGATTTGGATTTGGTTATAACCTGAAAATCCATCCATAAAAGAAAATATCTTGCTTCTCGCACACTCATCAAGAATATGATCAATGAAAGGCATGTGGAAGTTATCTTTAGGATAGGCCTTGTTCAGGTCATGAAAGTCCATACACACGTGGATGGTTCCTTTATTTTTATTCATGGGAATGGGGTTGGATACCCATTCGGTCAAGGGAATCGGGTAGATAAAGCCGACATTAAGTAGCTTCTCTACCCCTGCCTTAATAGAGGGGGCCTTCCTAGGATTAACAACTCTAAAACATTGTCAAATGAGTTTAGCACTTGGGTAAGTCCTAATCTCATGTTCAACAATATGGGGGTTGATCCCTGAAATCTTTTCATATGACCAAACGAATACGTCTCGAAATTATTTGAAGAGGTTAGTGTAGATCATAGTCTCTTTTGGCGAACAATCTGCACCTTTATTTACGTTTTCAATCTTGCAAGGGGTACGAGAGATATCAATTTGAACGGTGGGATAAATACTCGCCATATTCCCTTCTATGTAAATGCCATGTTTATCAATTGGAACTACTGCGTGATCGACTATCTCACTCAGGGTAGATCTAAAATCATCTTGCTCAATTTTTTCAAGACTTGGGATAAAATAAGATCGATGATGCATATCATCCCAAGGTCTCTCGAAAACATTCATGGCTTCGAGGATGGATTCATCTGAAGGAAAATTCTCATCCAAGAAATCATGCGAACAAGATAACAAAGTGGCCCACATGGGCCTGAGAACTGGATCCTCCTCGACCGTCTGCGAGGGAACAAGATCGGTATCGGCATAAGAGTCAAGGATAGCTTGATATGTAATCTCTACTTCCGATAGTGGCATAGCCATGCCAGCATGTGACTGACCTTCAATCGATGAATTCAGAGAAGGTAGGGTCCAAGGGTCACTGAAATAAGAAGTTCGGAAAGGGATGGACCTCTCTACTAAAGCGGGTGTACTGGACATGGCATAAATGTGGTGAATTGGTGCCGAGAATTTGAAAATACCCATGAGGGAAGAATACATCCCGACACCAATATTCTCAGTTGTCGGTTGAGAATTGTTTACCACAGGGATCGACGGTCCAACATATGTGTTCAGGCTATATTACACAAAGGATAATTGGTCGATCGTCACAAACTCCCCTTGATGAGGAAAACAAAGCGTGCAGAAAACAAACAATACAACAACGAAAATAGCATAAGTCCAATTACGACCTAGTAACAGGTTATAATCGAGAGGTGCATCAACTACCTCTACTTCCACTTCTACCGTCTTCCCACCTAAATAGACCAGAAAGGCAGGGAGAATACCATGAGGGCGGAAGGAATGACCCTCTAATGTGGTCAACATGGTCAAAAAATTTGAAAGGGTTGGAGAACCGATAACTTTCCAACAGGCTAAGGACATCACGCAAGAGGTAGCACCTTCATCAACAACCGCTCGTTTGATGGCATATTTAGAATACTCCACGTGGATTTGGAAAGCCACATGGTAGGGTAAGTGAGGCTTCACTTCCGTGACATCGAACTTGATGATCTTTGAGCCACTAGGTTCTAGCGCTCCTAAGGCAGAGAGTAAGGCATTCCTCTGTGATGGACATGTCTAGAGTACCTCCAAAGAAGAAATTGCACAAGATGTTTGGCCCAGATCCTCAATGATACAGTAGTTCTGGGCGGCTTTAGCATTAGGGTTATGGGTAGAGCGATTGAATACTCCTTTCGGAATACGAGGTGGTGGCTCTGGTTTCTCGATTTGTAAATTCATCTCTAGGGGTGTAGGAGGAGCTTCTAGGATGGTACTATCTTTTGAAGAGTAATAATCTTGAGAGCGAGTGGCTATATCAATTTTTGCATCTACCATATTGATACAAACATGGTCACCATCTTGCGATGGTGGGTTTTGACTCCCACCAGATGCATTTTCGGCATTCATAGAACTAGAGGCTAGGTGTCAGTTGTGAGGAAAAGGATTCGTTAGCAGAGAAAGTGGAATATTTAGAATCCTCGTAGCCTCTACAAGTTTGGGGCATAAGTGTGTAAGGTGATCATTTGTACAAGGTTTACAATGAAACTTAACCTTACGCTTTTCTTTCGTGCCCTCTCTAGCATTATTGTTCTCTTTTCCATTATTATTCTTGTCCTTGGGTTTATTCTTCCCACCTCTACGATTATTTCGACCTTTCCATTTATTCCCATCTAGTTGTTGGTCACCATTTGGGTTTTTCGACGACTGTACGGAATGTACATTTCCCTATTGGGTGGGTTTGGAGGATCCAGATGAAGATGGTCCTCCAACAGACTCCATTGCCAAGTGTATGGACTTTACATTATTGGACCCCACAATGCCATTGACATGGGGCCCAGGACCCTGTCTAGGATCATGAGTCTACCGTGGTGCATTGGGAAGAAGGTGGTATAACATTCCAGACTGAGCATAGATCAAATAGAATTTTTGGGCTCTAAAAATGGCCTCTTCCTTGCTGAAGACCCCAGAAGTAGCAACGTCCTTTGAAATAAGAGCATGCAAAGATTTTTAAAACCATTCTATAAGAAAGGCCAGGGGTATGGGAGTCTTAACTAATCGTCTTCACCTACTCCATTCCTGGATATGATTCGAAATATGAGTACCGGAACCTTGGCATAAAGTTGACAAAATTTCAAGCCTAGCATCGTAACGAACGGGTAGTTGAAAATGGTTAAGAAAGGCTAGCACTAGCTATTGGAAAGACCCATATGTTCCCCTAGGTAGCTCAATATACCATTGTGACACGATCCCAATAAGAGTGCATTGAAACAATCGTAATCTAATAGAATCGTGATTCAAAGAATTCGATGAGCACCAGAGTTGAAAAGTAGTGACGTGATCACCAGGGTCCTCGCCATTCTTACCTTCAAACTTTGGAATGTATGACAGAAGCTTGGTGGAGAAAAGGGGCCATATGGGATCATGAATCACCGGGTCGTTCATTAGTTTAGACAAATCTGGCAGATTAAGCGTGGCCAGAAAGGGAATACAGGGTTGTGACACCTGACCCCATCCTCCTGCAAAATACTGAGTATTAGGAGTTGCATTCCATCTAGGATTCTGGTAAGGACTAAGACCTTGTCCAAAATTAAAATACCCTCCTCTGGGTGGATTCATTAAATATAGATTTGGCATCATTCCAGCAGGAATGTTCTGATAAGGGTTATGAACATTGCCCCCATTTGAATTAGCTCCAAACTGAGGGTTGTTAAAACTGCCCCCAACTAGATTAGATCCAGGTTGGGGGGTTCCCAAAACATAATACTGACCTCCTCTATGTGGTTATCTGGAGAATTGAAGTGGATTAGTTATGAAAAATGTATTGGTTGAATTCGACACTGAGGGGATGGGGATATAGGGCGGAACGTGTCCACTAGTTTGGTTGTTGCATCTAGCCGTAGAATTATTATACATGTGTTTATGGAAGGGGACACTTCCTACATTAGGATTCTCAAACGGAAAGGGAGTTTAAGGAGGTGTGGTGCCCCCAAGTCCAAGGCTAGCATTATGGCCAATAGCTGGGATGGCAGCCGAAGACTTCATAGTGAAACTTGACATACCATGAGAAAAAGGACTAGTAGCCATGGGGATGGTCTGAACATTGTAACTCGACGAGTGGCCAAAACCCCCAAAAGGGTTAGAGGAAAGAGATGAATAATTGACTACGGTCTGAGCCATAGTATCGATGTAGGCCTCTGGTGCTGCAACTATAGCAACTGCAGGTGTCGAAGGAGTGCAATTAACTATAGTGAGATTGGGAGTTGATGAACTCCCAGTGTTCTGAAGACTAGATTCAGTACTCATCCTTGTAAGATCACAAGTCTGAAAAGTGGATGTGTGTGTACCACTCCTGATAACTCTACACCTTTTAGAAGGAAATAGCTCGAAAATCGATGGTAACTGTAACAACCAACGAGACCTGCGAGGAAGCTAGTTCGACTCCACGACAACTTATGACTCTCAACAAATAAAAATATATCCTAAGGCCAACTAGTAATCAACGAGCATACTAAAAATTCAAATGGTTAATATGCATGCAAATGGGCTAAAGTGGATGAGTGACCTCCATCGCTGAAGAAGGTATGCCTCGTCCAGGAGGGACCTGAGACTCCCTGCTAAAGTTTGGAGGTAACATAATCAGTTATAAAGGCCGTCGTAGGCTTAACAACCAGTCGGTCAGACCCCCGTAGAAAGGTGAACCTCCATAAAGGTTGTGTGTTATCCGACCCCTATCTGAATCAAGATACAAGTAGAATAACCCCTACCCGTAACCTATGAGAAAACTAAGTCAAGCAACTAATAAACCATTGTATAACCAATGCACATGCGAGCAGTCCTAAGTTTGGATCACCATATGGGTAGGGTAGCAAATCCTGAAACCTTGAAAGCACTGCATGTCACGGAGGTATGGGCACTAGCAATATCCCCAAATATGAATAAATCCACAGAAATATCTCTAATGCTAGGTGAGTATCCAGTGGTTATCCCTTCAACTAACTTCGTGCGACCTCGTGATTAACTCTGGTGTGAGCAGAGCCTCCTGATATTACCAATTATACAATGGATTTATCAACTCCCTGTCTCAGACACATAAGTTGATTTAATTGCCGTGGAGAAGTTTACTCACAAAGTCGTATTCCAAAGCACTATATCCTAGGCTAGTTTGTGCACCCTAAAAAATAAAATCGTGAGTAATCAATTTTAGTTTAAAGCATAAATTTTATTGGCTGTGATTACTCAAAAAGGTATGGAAATGAAGCTCATGGTGTTATGACTCTGTATAAAAATAAAAATAGATATAATACAAAGCCTAACTTTAACTTTTCAGTAAATGATATGCTAAATAAAACAATGCAATCTTCAATTTTAATTCTGCAACTCAGAAATAAAATGCAATCTTTCACTAAATGTGATAAGATAATGATAAAGTTTCAAAGACAAAAAATGCCAACCAATGCAAAATACTTATTTTTTGTATTTTCAATGTATTTAAAAAGAAAATGCATGGACTGATAAGCGACTTGATATATAACTTCTACTATGTATAAAAGAAATAACTCGAGAAAAATATCAAGCAGCTAAGCAGACGACCCAACTACCAAGGACAAATAAAAAATGGAAAACAAAGAGAAAGATGTCGCCCAAAAATTCACCTCCATAAAGGTTTTCTGTCATCCCAGATAATATCAACAGGTGCCACAATGACCTAAGAAGGTTCAGTGATCCTCAAAACCTACCTAGAAGTCACTAAACCAAGCAAACAAGCAAGGGGGAAGTGGTACACACTCCTATTCAAGATAAAAGGTCATATATATGCCTCTTGTAGTGGGACAACAATCGTATACACATGACTGTCAGGGAAAAAAGAGCGTATATCTTTTAAAACAAGGCTAGGAAAGGTCAAAAGGCTGAAAAATCAGACCCAGAGTGAACAAACTCTGTCCAACTGTGATACAACAAGAAATACAAAGGCAAAAGAGCAATGTAAGAAGGAAAAATACTTCAACCCTTAGAAGGAAGATCTATCCCCAGTGGAGTCGCCAATTCTGTTACAAGGGAAAAACTCTCTATGGCCAAGGGTAAACCATAATAGTCAGGTATGACTGCAAAAATAAACTCAATTCCAACATGTGCTATATAAACTAATGTGCAATAGGAGGAAGAAGCCTACCTCGATCCAATCATTTGATGTCGTTCCACCGTTGAGCACTTTGACCCAAATATTTACACCTGCAAGAAGTTCTCAATAAACAAGCGATGCAAGTATATAGTGACAGTATATAAAACGAATTAGCACATTAGATAACACAATCCATTAATAAACATTACAAACATGCCCATGGATAATAATCATATATTTTCAAGATATAGATAGGATAGGAAAGGAGTATTTCTATTAATAATTGATCAAAATAAGTATCAACATTACAAACTTCCGTGTTGGAACGGTTTGAAACCAAGAAACCAAGTTCCTTCCAACTGGGTCTCAACCACTTCAATCCTCCACCAAAGGCAAGCTCATAGCAAAGAGATAAAGAGATCCTCTTGCCAATAAGGGAAGAGATTGGGGGTTTAACACTGTGTTCAGACGTGAGGGACAAAGGGATGTAGACTCAATATGAAGTAAATACTCTAGAGTAACTTTGCTCTCAAAGGTGAATGCTTTCTCTCTCTTTTTCCATAGCTCGAAATTGTTCTCTTATAGCCTCTAGAATGCAACTCAAGGGCTGAGTCGGACCGTTTCCAGTATATGGAAGGCCAAATATCAGAGATCTTCTGTCGTGACATGGAAACTTGACCTCATTTTTTATTTTCTGGCACAAATCCCAATATACACGAGATGTAGTGGAGTATCAAGCATATACGCATCTTGCAAAGCAGTTAGGGAGCATATATGTGGAAACATATATATTTTTGGCTCTGGATTTATCAAAAAGGGGTTTGATAAGTCTGCATAGGGAAATGGAAAAAGGCCCACTGTGAAAGATAACTTAACAATACCAAGACAAAATTGCTAAGTTATTTACTGAATCCCTGTTTCGCTCATGATTGAAAGGTTTTTGGTGCATTTGTGAGGCAAAAAGGCATGGCCAAGAATTTAAAGTTCCCATAGTGACATCAGAAAAATGTCTTCTCCACATCTTTTTGCCTCATATGAATATGGTGATACCCCAATCTTAAATCAATCTTGGAAAAGTAAACAACCTCATGCAACTCATCAAGAAGCTCATCAATCCTTGTAATATAATATCTATTCTTAATTGTATTCTTATTCAAATCTTTGTAATCTATGCACATTCTCAAAGTGCTATCCTTCTTCTTAACAAGAACTATTGATGATGCAAAAGGGTTATAGATTGGTCTAATGAAACCCATATCCAAAATCTCTCTAATTGTTTTCTCTATTTCTTCGTTGTAGCCCGTTGAATGTTTGTATGATGTATTTATAACAAGTTTGGAATCCTATTCTAACTCTATAACATGCTAAAATCCCCTATCCGGAGGTAATCTTGGAGGTATATCACTAAAAAATATATTATGCTTATCTAAAATTTCTTGAATTTCAAAATGAAATTTACCTTTTCCATTTGAAGAGCTTGAAAGTCGAATCAAACAAGTGGCTTCCCAAGCAACTTGACCTCTTCAAAAAACCCTCTCCATATTCTTTGTTGTTAGAACTCTTGGAGTTCCATTCGAAATCCCTCTTAGCACAATATCCTTTCCTTATGACAAAAAATTGAACTCCATGGTTTGGTAATTTTGGTAGTGTCCCCCAATAGAATGTAGCCAATGAACTCCCAAGAAAACATTATTTTCCCCAATACAAACAACATAAAAATCATCACATACTATATAATATCCCATAGTTATCTTCAATTGTTTGGACACTTTGTTTCATGGTATCGTGAATCGATCTTCTACTGTAACATTGAATCCCTCAAATTATTCCATATTTAAACCTCTCTTCATCACTAACCCCTCATCAATAAAATTGTGGGTTTCCCGACTCTCGATTAGAATAATCATTCACTGCCTTGCCAACACTCAAAAAACTCTAAAAGGATGGTGTAATGGTGATTGCTAACTAAAGAGTCTTTGTGAAGGGGAAGTTTTAAAAAGATCCCTACACTGATTCACCCCACCGCTCAGTGTGGTCGGTTTGTCTAACAAATTCCTCCTTCACATGACTTCTCTACCTCACTTGTGCCAAGAGATCATAAGTTTTCTTGATGATTAAAAATGAGAGATTCTTGATGTATATTTATATCCTTTCAAGAGTATTATTTAGTTGTCTTTCAGGCTTACCAATAACTTCTTGTTTGTAACATATTTTCTTCTTTACTTTATTTTGGGGCCAAGTTATAAATTCTTAACCATTTAGGGACAAATTTTACATGATCATCTTTAAGAGGGAATATCTCCTCAACCATGAGGAACCATGTGGTGTGCCACCTACCATTTGAAATGGCTTGATGAGGACTAACAATCCATAGGGGTTTTTCATGCATTTGAAAATTCTTTCATACTCTTTTTATTCAACTAACTTCGGGCTTCATGATGACACCTATGGGGATTCTTGACCATATCTTCAAGGCTTCTTGAGCACACCTTGTAACTTCTTATCTTAACAACTAGGTATTCTTGTAGGCTTATTCAAAGCATCTTCCCATGAGGAACATTCTTAGAGCTATGCCATAAGGGGACCACTTTGGATATTCCTTGAAATAAAACCATCACTTATAGGGACCTCTTGACCTTCTTCAAGGATTCTTATATGGTTGACATCAATGAAAACCAAGTTTCCAACAAAGAGGAGGTGTAGAAGTCTCTACATGGGACTTTCCTCAAACTAGACACTTTTCTCAATGATTAGCTTGTCTGTTAAGGGATCCATCAAATGGTAACCTTTTGTACCTTCGATATGTCCTTCATATATGCATCCTATTCTATAACAATCTAATGTCTTCTTATTTTCAGAGGGTACGTAGGCTCATGCACATGATACAAATATTTAGAAGTGGGTTACTTTCAGTTTGATGCCACTCCAAGAATCAATGGTATATATCAATCTCTACATGTATGTGGCTTAGAAAATATTGGTCCCATATCAAACACCCTAATCGGGACACTAGGTCCTTATGGGGTGGACTATTCAACCTGATCGAGCCATTAACTATGTCTTAGGAGAATATCAATCCTAGACTATTTTTCTAATTGAGCCACAATCTATGCCTTAAGAAAATACTAGTCCATGATACGATAGTAATCTGTCAACTTGAACCATTCTCTAGAGGGATAATGTCTATCCACTAGCGATCTGTTTTGTCTGGACCATTCTCTACCTAGAGAATGTTTATCCACCAACACATTGACTATCTGTGATGCCATATATCAAAACTCCCTCCCATCCAAGGAAGTTGTCTTCTCCCTTTCAACCAAGGGATAAATCTCCATGAGACCCAACTTATCCATCAAGTATGCAAAATTTATCTTGCACAAAGGCTTCATCAAAATATCAGGTGTTTTCTCATCAGTGGAGATGTATTGGAGAATCACTTCTACCTTTTGTACTTTATCATGGATAAAATAGTACTGGATCTCAATGTTCTTCGACTTGTCATGGAACACAAGGTTCTCTTAAAGCTTCACACAACTCTGATTATCACAATATATCACAGTCAAATCCAACACCTAATCAAATAGTCTAGAAACCATATTACAGAGTCATACTGCTTCAGTACAAGAATCACAAGCTCTAATATACTCTTCTTTTGCAGTGTTGAGTGCAACATACTTCTGTTTCCTACTAGCCCATGATATCATAGCAGATTCCAAATTGAAGCATATACCATAAGTACTCTTTCTATCATCTACACTCCTTGCCCAATATGAATCTGTAAATCCATGGAGTTTTACATCACTATTTGAGGCATATCTCAAACCATAGTTTAGCATTCGTCAAAGATATCTCAAAATATGCTTTGTAGCGATCCAATGCTCATTTCTAGGTTCCACCTAGAACTGGCTCAACGTGTTCACAACAAATCAAATGTTTGGCTGGGTATTAACCAAATACATCAATGAGCCAATCAATTGCCAGTACAGGGACGAGTCTACTAGATCAGAATCAGAGTCTCTCAACTTCCTTAGATATGTCACCATGGGAGTTTCCATGGATTTGCAATCCATAATCCCAACCTTCTGAAGGATCTTTAAAACATTCTTCCCTTTCCCTAGGAATATTTCACCACGCTTATTCCATACTTCTAGTCTCAAGTAATAATGCATGAGACCAATATCCTTCATATAAAATTCATAGGCTAGCTCCCTCTTACATTGAATATTGAGAGGATCTGTACCTGTCAGAAAAAAATCATCAACATATAGTAGTAGGATCACAGGTGCATCATTCACAACCCAATAATAAAGTTTTGGATCAGCATAACTCTTGGAAAATCCAAGTCTCATCAAGTAAGTATCAATTCCTACATACCAATATCTTGGAGCTTGCTTGAGTCCATATAAGTCCTTCTTTAATATGCATAAATGGGTTTCTCTAGGGTGTACCTCAAAACCTTGAGGTTTATCTATGCATACTTATTCCTTAATTACTCCATTGATAAAAGTTATCTTTACATCCATCTAATGTAAAATCCAACCCATGGATGTTTCAAGAGATATGATGGCTCTAGTAGAGGTATATATGGAAATTGGAGAAAAAATCTCATCATAGTCTTCTCCCTCTTGCTAGGAGAATCCTCTAGCCACAAATATTTCCTTGTATTTATCAATACTCCCATCTACTTCATGATTTATCTTGTAAACCCACTTTGCAATCACTACATACTTTCCTTCAGGTCTAGGCATAATTTCCCATACATCATTTTTCATGATGGATTGATATTCTTCCATCATAGATTCCTTCCATTCTTTCTTATTGACTACTTCATAAAATGTGGAAGGTTCTATAATGACAAGACTTGTCATGAGTTTCACATAAATAGAGAATATGTTTGGCCTCTTTCTCTCCTTGAAGGTGCCACTGGGATATTTATGTCTTTTTGCTTCTTGTAAGGTGCATTCTAGTCATGCTGGTCATTTTATGTTCTTGGGTACAACAACTAGTTCTATAGGTTCAAGTGGTTGGTTTGGTTCTTCATTGGGAAGTTATATACTTTATTCCTTGGGATATTCATGTTCTTCTTCATCATTGGAGTCCACATAATCTTCTATATATTTCTTGAAGGAAATATTCTCATCAAAAGTATGTCCCTGCTGATTTCAATCTTTTGTTGACCTGGGACATAGATTCTATAAGATTTTGATGTATCACTATATCCAAATAATATTCCCTTCTTTACTGAACGTTACAACTTCTTCCTTTTGTCCTTAGGAACATGGATATAGACAGGACAACCAAAGATCCTTAAGTGTTCCACACTTAGATTATTTTCGGAGAAGGATTCTTCTGGAGTAATGTTCTTCAATATACGATGAGAACTTCTATTCTGAATATATATGGCTTCCATAGCTACTTATCCCCATATAAACATGAATATATTATGGTCATTCATCATTTCCATAAAATATTCTTCAATGGAACAATTCTTTCTTTCTGTCACACCATTATGTTGAGGATTATGTGGGACAATTATCTCCCTCCTAATCCTGACTGCTTTACAAAATTCAATGATATCCTTGGAAGTGTATTCTCCTCCATTATCATATCTTAGCATATTTATCTTATTATTTTCCAAGTTTTCCACCACAACCTTGAATTCTCGAAACTTTCCAAATACTTCATCTTTCGTCTTTATCAGGTACATCCAAGTATTTCTTGAGAAGTCATCTATGAATGTCACATAGTAAAGAGATCCTCCTAGATACTTCACTGGCATAGGACCACATACATATGAGTGTATCAAATCCACGGTCTCCTTAAATCCATTTTCACTACTTTGGAATGGCTTCTTAATATTTTCCCCAAGTGCACATCCTCTGGAATCTCCTTCATGTATTGACTATAGTTCTAGTATGGCTACAACCATCTATTTTAGAGGTGTCAATGCTTGATAATGAAGGTGAGCATACTGTCTATGCCATAAATCACTAGGATTGAGTTCATAATGTACACCATCTTGAGAATTATGACCTAGGAGTTTATACAATATTCCTTCACGTATCCCAATGAATCTAGCATCTTCTATTTTTGAATATTTAGACCATACAATAAATTTTCCATCGAAAAAGGTTATCCTATCTCCTTTGTCTTCCAAGCAAGAAATAGATAATAAATTCTTATTCCATTTTGATAGAATCTTTTCCAATTCCCTTAACTACATAAGAGTTATTGTCTCCAAGTTCCACTTTATGAGAGGTTTTTGTTGTTTATTAAGGTTTCTTGTCATTGATGTCAACCCTTGAAGAAAGCCCCGTAGCACAAAGGTTTGGGTAATGGAACCAATATTGTTTGATGTAAATATGACTCATTATTGTTTTTTCATGGTTGATAAGAAGTAAATATGGATGAACTCCAAAGTGGTCAAATTCTTATTCCATTTTGATAGAATCTTTTACAATTCCCTTGATTGCATAAGAGTTATTGTATCCAAGTTCCACTTTATGAGAGGTTTTTGTTGTTTATTAAGGTTTCTTGTCATTGATGTCAACCCTTGAAGAAAGCCCAGAGGCACAAAAGGTTTGCATTGGAACCATTATTGTTTGATGTAAATATGACTCATTATTGTTTTTTCATGGTTGATAAGAAGTAGCATGAACTCCAAAGTGGTCCCCTTTATGGTGAAATCCCTCACTGAAGATGCTTTGTGGAGTAAGAGAACCCATGCTTAATTGTGGAATAATGAGATGAAGGAAAGTGAATCAGGTGTAAAATATCCCATGAAGCTGCTGCTTTCATGTCATTTCTGGTGGTATGGAACGTCACATAATTCCTCATGGTTAGAGAGTTGGGGCCATGAGAAGTTGGAGACCCTGTGTTTGGGTAATGGAACGCAAGTTTGTTTGATGGGTAGCTGTATGAGTTGCGATATATTTTCAGATAACACTATTCAATATGGATAGTACATGTCAAGATAGAATGTCACATAACTCCCATGGTTTGAGAGTTATGGCCCTATGGAAGCTGGAGGACCCCATATGTCATCTAGAAGCCCAAAAGCCAAAGCAATCAAAGTGGTTTAAGAGATTTTAAAAGGTAAATAATAAAGGAAGTGATGAGGTATTATAATTCAAAGTGAATACAAAATAAATTATTTCAATAATAAATTTAATGGAGAAATTAGAAGTGGACCCAACACTAAAATAAGGAAAGTGGGCCAAGTGACCTAGAAGATATTTTTAAGGAAGCTACTTGGAGAGTATAAATAAGAGGCAAGGCTCTCTCATTTGAATTAAACTTAGGCATATTGAATATCTATAGGTGTATGAGGTAACCAAATGATATCTAAGATGAAATTCTGAGGAAGGTGAAGAAAAGAAGGCCGAAATGCAAGGAAGGATAAATTCTTTTGATGGTGCTTTCTAAGGTATGTTATTTACAGGTGATCTCACCATTTTCGCTATAATTTGTTTTCTATAATGATTCAGATCCTAAAATTTCTATGAAAGTGCGAAAACATATCCAGGTATCTATGGTAAAACATTCATCTTGTGGGTCGTTGTATTTTGTGAGTTACACTCCGTGGAAAATAGGGTTTGTGGCCATGACTGAAACTAGTCAATATCAGGTGTTTTGGGTAACAACGTCATAACTTCTTCATAACAGATCCAAATTTAGTGAGACCAAATGTGTTGGTTAGGGTACAGTCTATAGTATGTTTTGTAATAGTTTTAGATAAATTCATCAAACATTTTGTGTGGGGCACTCTCTACAAGGTCACTCTCTAGAATAAGCCAAAATTCAGCAAGGTATGCCATTTTTGCTATAACTGCTTTTCTGAGAGGTTCCAAGTAGTGACACTTGGAGGAATTGCATAAAACACACTGAATTTATTTTTATATCAGTTTCATATCTTTATACATTACAGTTTCAAAGTTATGATTACTTCAAGTTAGGGTTGTTGACTAATCCAAAACTAGGCATGTGAGACTAAAGAAAAGTTTGATGAAAA
>SNQJ01S0231128.1:28335-39504 GCA_010110895.2 Picea sitchensis | reverse complement strand
TTTTGTATCTTGAAAGACAAGCCAAGATCTCACGGGGATTTCGTAAAACAGAAACCCACGACCCTCACTCACATTAATGAGTCATTTCATACAGGGTGTTGATCATAGGAGAATTCATCACACAGTCCAACTATACAGCACCGACCCTCCGACCCTAGCAACTTGCGCAAATTACAACTCCCTCGTATTCATCCTCGCATTATGAACGAACATTGATAACCTTAATAAAGACAAAAATGCCATTGAATTGGGTAACACTTCTGTGAGAATTGGGTCACAAAAAATGCTAACGACACTTTTTCGACCAAACTCTTGAATTTTCCAGCTGAACAATCTTTCATCGGAAATGTGTTTTTGGTCGAAAGTTAAATCTAATGGTGCCCTTAAAAATCTAACATAAATTTTAAATTTAACAAAAAAATTCAGTTAAAAATAACTTTCGGCCGAAAAATACTAACTTTCGGTTGAAAACATGTAACTATGACACTTTTCATAAAAGCATATGTTCACTTCAACTTACTTCAACTTACTTCAACTTGGAGAGGAGCGAACTCCTTCATATACCGATTCTGCCTTTTGAACTAGTACCAACATTTTCAAAATTGAATCTACTTTCATTTGATACAATTTGTATTCAATTTAATTATTGTTTAGTAATTTTAGTTAATTTTATAAAAAACATGTTTGCATATTATTTTTAGATGACATAATGATTAGGTAGAATGAAAAATCAATATACATTCGAAAATTATGGAAAATTTATATTATGGAACCTTTCACTGTTCTCTTCAAAAGTGTACTTTTTAGATTTTTACTTTTAAATAAAGTGTAAAAGGAAGATGCATGGTGTTAATCTGGACATGTTTAGAATATGCAACTTTTGATTGGTCAAATTTAAGAAAATGTAATAATTATAATATTACTCTGTTGTATTTAAAACTCTAGTCACACTTTAATAAAGTTTGTTGTTTTGATGGTTGTATGTAAAGTGTAAAAATTTTTGCGGATTCACGACAACAAAGCGATGTCTGATAGGATTTTTTTTTTTTTTGCATTGGGATAATAGAATTGTCACAACATAATTGATAACATTGCAATCGACACATCAACATAACTAATAACAACACAATCACTGCATCAATATAATTAATAGTGACACGTCATAAAATTAATAACAACACATAATCAACACATTAGCACAAATAAATAATGACGCAATCTACACATCATCATAATAAATAATGATGCATAATCAACTCGTTAACATAATCAAATAGCGGCGTGATTCAATGCATCAAATGTGAAATACAAATAACTAATCAACCATGTCATTGAACATTTAAATAACTACCCTCCCAACCTATTCGACATGGTTAGGACCTCAAAGACACATAACCCGATGCTCTCAAACCGGGGATTCATCGATTGATTTTGACCACTTAATTTCTCAAGACTGGCAAGTGTTCTGAGGAACAAGGAGCTATCTAATTCCATTAATCAATCACAACTCATAACACTAGTCTATATTTATTAGTCATACATCAACATTATTCATGACACAGAGAATCTAATTACTAGAATTAAACACATCAACATCATTTTCCTTGGCACAAAGATCTATTTACTTAATAAATAATGTACATCAACTTTAACTTCATGGCACAAGGTATCATCATTTTTTTTCTTGGCGCCGAGGTAATCCTCAACATTATTTCATGGTGCGAGTAAGAGAGTTACATAACCAATCATACATCGCATTTATTTAATGGCACAAGACTAATAATCAATTTTATTTCATGGTGCAAAAGAAGTAATCCAACAATTTTATTTCCATGGGATTAAAAGATTATAACAAAATATTTCTCATACTAAAATTTCACACCCCTTTTAAGAATTAAAGGAAACCAATTCAGAATAATGGAATCAGGGATTCAACTACCTTATATATCCATTGAAGGGGTTTATAAGGAGATCAACCTAAATCAACATATCGATACAAACTCAAGGCTGGCATGCAATTTCATAAAAGGAAAATTTGGAACACCAATAATAAATTAAGAATTCAATCATGTTACAATTTTATAGAAGGGATAAGGAAGATCCGTCTTACTAACCCACATACAAGTGTGTCAAGGCTACCTAAAAATCCAAATTAGAATTATGGAAAACCCAAGTCTTAATGGAGAAAAAGGGTTCCAATTACTAACTAAGTTTCTTTTGAGACTAAGAGGGACATCGAGCATATTTAAATAATGTGCAAGGGTTCCAACACTGCTACACACATTTCCTATAAGGGCATGGGGAGTCGATCACAACGAATCCAGCTACCTTATCGGTAAAATCGCAGGTCAAGATTATGAAAATTGTTGAATGATTTCAATGAAAACGCGAAGTAATATTTATGAAAAGCGCTCAGTAAGACCAAGTAAAATCGGTTATGAAAATCATTGAGTGACTTTAATACAAAAACGCAGAGTAAGGTTATGAAAAACGCTGAATAAGACCAGGTAAAATCACAGAGGAGGTTTTGTGGATTCGCCGAGTATGTGGGGTGAAAACAAATAGTGTTTTGTGGATTCGCCGAGTATGTGGGGTGAAAACAAATAGTAGGGTAAATTCAAAAACACTGGGTAACTCCATGAAAAATTGCAGAGGAGGTTTTGTGAAATTGTTGAGTATGTTGGGTGAAATATCATCGCAGAGTAAATTCAAAATCGCTGAGTAAATCCATGAAAAATCGCAGAGGAAGTATTATGAAAATCGTTGAGTAAGTTGGGTGAAAAATCCCAGAGTAACATCCGGATAAAATTGCACGGTAAGTTTTGGGTAAAACACAAAGTATGGTTGGTGGTTGTTACAATTCACAATGGAATAAAAATGACAGAAGGTCCGTCGATTGGATGCATGATGCACATGTAAATTATGCGATTATAAGGCTCTTTGAAGGGTCAGATTCACTTGATACAAATGAATATTACCCGATTTCTTATTGATGGTTGATACCATCACTACGATAGTACAAAATCTAATAAGTAATGTGTCCATAGTATGAATATGTTATAAATACTAATGATTAGAATCATGTGACAAATTTCTCTTAAGTTAGGCAACCGACATACATTCAAATTCCTTAAACTAAAATTTTGAGGGTATAAATAGGTACCGTAACCAGATACAACATCACATTCTACTCTCCATAAAATTACATGGTCCATTCTACGACATTAGCGCACTATATATAAAAGTGATAGTTTAATCTAAATTTTTGAGATGCAACCCATTAATGGCATTGCCCAAGAGTTTTTGTATCTTTTATAAACATAAAACAACTATCTGTCATTATTCATTTATGAAGTTGAAGTTGATGAAATTTACCAAAATTTCACCTTCCACACTATACGACCATCTATATAACATACAAATGATAACAAAGATTCCAATGAAATTTACAATAATTTCTAAACTATATATATGATCTAATCTATTACAATAGACAATTCTCAAATAAAAATACCGTAGTCGATGGCGAAGGGATTGAATATGATCTTTAACAAATGGCGCCCCTTCCTATCTCGAGCCTGCTAATCATCGATACTTCATCGGTACCTCCCAGCCAACGCTAAGGGTAATCCGCTTCCCCCTTAGTCCCCTGAGCCGCAAAGGGTCGACACACACAACCATAAATACTCTAGCTCTGAGCTTTCCTGGCAAGGTAGAGCCACCACTCTCTCTCAAGTTGGGTATCCCAACTTGTAATGGCCCCATCGTTACGACGACAAAAGCGACATATAACATGTAAACAATTTTTTTGTTGCGTTAAAAAATATACATCACAAATTAATAACTACATCGTTGATGCATTATGCAATATATTAATAAAATAACATTAAGACATTAACAATCAATCATGATGCAAATCCGACACATAATCACCATGAATGACGATACACATATCGACACAATAACACAATAAATAGTAGCCCATAATCAGTGCATTTATACAATTAATTATGACGTATAAACAATACGAATCAAAATCTCAACTCATCTCATAAGTACAATCATCAAATAACATAAGGATAACATGAGATAACAACAAATCATGAGGATCATAAAAATAATCACAAGAACCACATAACATACTACTCACCCAACCTACCCTACAAGGTTAGGACCTACAGGACACATAAACAATGCTCAAGCCTAGGTTCCAATTGATTTTAACCATTTAAGGTCTCAAGGTTGGCGATTGTTCTAAGGAACAAGGAGGTGTCTACATCCCACTAACATAATCAATCCCAAGAAACTAGCTAAATCAAACAACAACGATAATCAAATTCATCAATCGATCAATCCTGAACTGGAATTAAATAAGGCACAAGGGTAATCATTCACATAACACATAATAGAGCATATTAAATCCAAGGCACAAACATTTATCAGTTATTTTTTGAGGCGCAAGGCGTAATCACCAAATGTCGTCATCCGTCATAATAATTTTTCATTACGCACTAGAAGACTAATATCTAAGACCATCATTTATTACGTAAAATTCATTTGTGCAATAAGTCTAAAATCTAAAACCATCATTTATTACATAAAATCCATTTGCGCAAGAAGTAAAAAATCTATAACTATCATTTACGACATAAAATCCATTTGTGTAAAAAGTCTAAGATCTAAGCCATCATACATTACATAAAATCCTTTGTGCAAGAACTCCAAAGTGTAAACAATCATTCTTACATTATATTTCATGGCACACAAGAAGTATAACTCTACCACAATCATTCTTTACATTAATAACCATTACGCGCGAGTGTAAAACATCTACATAACTCATCATGCCAACATTAATTTAATGACACAATTACTAGCATGAAGCATTTCAACATAAACCACAATTAACTAAATCATCATTCTCACCTAAACATAAATTTTCAAGACAGAACATGATATTCTATCAAACTTAAAATTTTCAAGCGATAATGGAAGTGAATGGGCAAGAGGATATTACATACATAGAAACGAATCAAGCACCTAATTACGATCTAATCCCATGTAGCTTAACTAATCATTCTTCTATCAAGGATGTCTTCTAGAAGTGTATAAGGAAAAGAAGAGTTACAATTCAAGAGCACCCAAAGAAATCACTACAATTAATCAAACTCCACTTCTCATTATGTACCCATTTAGAACAATAAGAAACACGCAGTCCAAATGTACAACACCGGCCCTCCGACCCTATAAGCTTGTGCAAATTACAGCTCCCTCGTATTCATCCTCACGTTCTGAACGAACATTCATAACCTTAATAAAGACAAAAATTCCATAGAAAATGCCCAAAAACTGATTCTTCTAGGCTATCTACAACTAGGAAGTATTCTGAATGCGATGTGTAAAAATTGAATTTAACGCCGTAATGCCTGGAAAATAGTTTTACAGAGCTTGTACTCGAACGAGTTTTACATCTCGATTGTTACAGTTTGCTCAAGTAGCACATAATATTTGCCCATCCTCGACGCAGTTCTAGGTTAAGAAATTGAGATCTACGAGTCAGGAAGATTTGATATTCGAACAGGAAACTGGGAACCCAAGAGATGGGAATCATAAGGGATTACGACAACACCCAAAAGTTGTTGTCGTAAACTCTCAAGGGTACACCAGGGACGCTCGCTGGAGTGTTAAACCCTCCCAACCACAGGAAGTTTCATTGTGAATCATCTACCCAACGTTGAGAAACCCCAGCAAGATCGCACACCCACGCAAGGGATAAGAACACGGGTACCTGGGCAATCTGTAAGCAGTTAGATGGGGTTACAATCTCCCCATCAACACAGAGATAAATCTCCCTTGCTGGGTAGAGAGCAAGCAAATACAGGGAAAAACCAAAAAGGGGTTGAGTATATTATGTGCAATTCGCAGAAAGGTAAATGAAGGTGGTCGGGTAAAGAATTCGCTGAGTGAACAATCGCATGTAAGAAAGGAGAAAAAGAAAAAGAAAACGCAGAGGTAAAGGATTCACTGGTGTAACAATTTAACCCAATCATGATGGTGCAGAACATTAAAACGATGGGCAGAGCCAGGAAATTTTTCGCAAACAGACCCAAACGAAAACGTGGGATTTAAAAATGAAGCAACACTGTCTAAAAGCTAATAAACTGAGAAGATGTTAACACTTACAATATCTCCTCTGCCTTCTCACGATTAGTAAAATTAAAAAAAAAAAAGCAATCAAAGAGACATAAACGAAAATAATGCAAATTTCAATCTTCCAGTGGTCTTCACAATTCATGATAATCAACAATACCATTACAACTTTTTCTTTTCAACATTAGATCTATCAATCCTTAGACAAATTTCAAAATGTATACGCAATAAAACTGAATTAATGCAAATTCAAATGAAAATACCGTAACCGAAGGTGAGAAGTCGATGATGATCTCTCGTGCTTGCGCTCTGTCCAACTTCCCGCTTGCAAAGGGTCCACGCACACAAAACCATAGAAAAATCTAGCTCCCAGCTCGCCTCGCAAGGTAGAGCTACCACTCTCGTTTCGAGTTGGGTATCCCAACTCCCACAAGAAAAAGCAGTCAAGGAATTCTGGCTGTGTAACCTTATGTGTACCAGTCGTAATCCATTCCTCTTCTCCGCCATTAATTTTATAGAGTTCTCTTAGTGACCACTTTCCAAATGCATGTTAAATTATTTTTATTAAGTTTTAATTAGAAAATATTCTCCATCGTACACTTGTCACTCGATCCCTTAGTTGCACCCGAAATTCATTTATTTAATTTAGTTAAATGTCAGATTCCCTCACTCATCCTAAAATCGCTCCTAAAAACGCTCCTTGTTATCCCTTTATTCCCTCAATTTCCTTTCATGACTGACACCTTTCTTAAAACTTAGTTGAGTTTTAGTTAGGAAAGTTCTCTAGACTAGATTCCTTTCTATGTTCCACATTCCTTTTTGCATTCATTTCCCCTTTTTGTCTAAGTTCCAAATTAGCATGTCTTGCAAACAAACAATAATTAATTCTTAGATAAATTATTTCTCCTTTAAACTCTTAATTTGATTTTTCTTCATCCCTCTTTTATTAATTGATTAATTATTTTTTAGTCCTCTTACCCTATTTAGACCTAGGCTTTAATTTAAACTAGGCTTAGCATTTTTTTTTAAGGGAGTTTATAATTAATAAAATTTACTCATACAACATTTATTTTAAGGCTGACCACGTCAAATAAAATATTTTTTTCTAGGCACCTAGGTTCATTTAGTCACATGTGTTAAAAATCACGACATTCCCTTCAAGACGCACTGCGTACTCCAAGGGTGCCACTCGCCTTTATTCATGTTTTATTTATGTGACATGCCCTTCAAGACGCACTACGTGCTCCAAGGGTGCCACTCACCTTTGATTGATTTTGGTAGATGCCCAACCCTTGGAGTCAATATTCCATTAGGCGACCTTATGGGAGACTAAGAGCCTCTAAGGAATAAGGACCCTGCCTTATTGCGCGCCCCTTAGAATCTTCATGAGAGACTGTTTCAGTCTGCCCTCACGGAATCGTGGATCTCTCGAACTAGGTAATCGTTAACCTACAATTCGAGCCACGACGAGAGTGATAGTAGGATGTGGCAGAGTTGCTACCACACCTCTCCTTTAATATCTGGTTGTTGTACATGACCCCTTTACTCCTAATGTGAGTCTGAATATCAAACAATTGTCAGCCTGCATCCACCAACGCAACATGTCAACGATCCATAAACAACATCATAATATACTCGATCATAGGTCACATATACATAAAAAGAAATAACCAAACCATATATAGTCCACTCCCTGACTCGATACAGAGTTCAAGGAGGTCCACTGATGACATCATCATCCTCAATCTGTCAAGTGTCCTACATACTCATGAGAAACCAGTCAATAGCACATATCTATACATAGATATCAAATAACATAACATCATAATCCATAAGCATTATCATCGGAATCCATAAGTGAAACATACAATCATATACTCAACCGGATCACTTGCATGCAAGTGTCCTCAAAGAATATGTCATATCACGTGTGCGCAAGAGCGGGGTGTTACACAAATCTCACAATTAAAACTAGTCAAAATTTCTACAACATAACTTTAACCATAACCAGTGTGTTCCATTTCTCACCTAGACCATTTGTTTTATAGATTTTTCTCAATGACACATCCCCACTCGCACAATTCATTTTCTTTTTAATGTAATAATTTAGAAATAATCCCCCCTTACAATTTCCATCCTCTCCCCCAAGTTGCACAAGTAATTCCACAATTTATTTTAATTAAACTCAATTTCCCTCACCCTTCCTAAAAGCACTCCTTAAATCTCTCCCAGTTGTTTCTTTATTCCCCATATTCCCATTTAATGGCTGATGCCTTGCTAAATCTGAGTTGAGTTAAAATATGAATATTCTTTGAGTTAAACTAGTATTAACTAGACTCTAGATACCCTTCTAGGCATACACTTTCTTTCAGCTTTATTCCTTTCTTACCTTAAATTCCAATTTGGTATTTTCTTGCACATATGTGTATTAAATCAATCTTTGGGTTTATTTTTTTTTTCTTAATTTCTTAAAGTGATTTACCCCATTCCTATTTTGATTTAGTTAATAATTTAGTTTTAGTCTTCTTACCATCTTAGGCTTAATTTTTGAATAGGCTTAGACTTTCATTTAGGGATTCACAATTAATAATTTCAATCCTTAATTAATTAATTAAAGCCAACAATGATTAAAGTTTTTACAAGGTTTAATTATTCACTCAAGGTTTTCTAGGACACATAGATTGATTGACTCAAGTTTTACCTCTGCGACATGCCCTTCAAGACGCACTTTGTGCTCCAAGGGTGTCACTCGCCTTTGACTGCTTTTGGTAGATGTCAAACCCTTGGATTCAACACTCCATTCAGGCGAAATTGTGAGAGACTAAGGGATTCTAAGGATTAAGGACCCAGCCTTATTGCGCACCCATTAGAAATCTTTGTGAGCAACTGTCTCAGTCTTCCCTCACGAAATTGTGGACCTCTCGAAATAGGTAATCGTTAACCTACAATTTGAGCCACGACAGGAGTTATAGTAGGATTTGATTGGGATGCTTCCACACCTCTCCCTCAATATATGGTCTATGTGCATGTCCCCTTTACTCCTTATGTGAGTCATATTAGCAAGCTATCGTCAGCTTGGATCCATCAACGAAACATTGTCAATGATCCATATACAAAATCATACTATAATCGATCATATGTCACATATGCATAAATAAAATACTCAAACCAATACAAATCCACTCCCTGACTCAATTCAGAGTTTGAGGAGGTCCATTGATGCCATCATCATCCACAATCTTTCAAGTTATTGTACACTCAGGGGAAACTCGTCAATAACAGTTTTCAATACATATATATCAATTAGCATTAAATCACAACCATCAACATCATCATAAAAATCCATAAGTGAAATATATGACTATGTACTATAACCGGATCACTTGCATGCAAGTGTCCTCGAATAATAAGTCGATAACATTTTCTCACAAGAGCGGGATGTTACATACACCCTCTCTTGTTTTAAAATTTGTCCTGAAGTTGTACATTATATAAAATGCATTAACAAAAGTATCTGACAAGATCTATATGTCTGATCTATCCAAACAAGTAAGAAAATTGCTAACGCATATCATAGGTGTCCTCCCAGGTATCTGAGTGTGGACTATAATTGTCCCACTGGACCTTGACTAGATAGACTGTTCGACACCGTATTTGTCGAATGCTATGGTCCATAATGCGGATTGGCTCCGCCGTGAGTATACCCTCTTCCAACACTTGCAAATATCTCATGTCAATCACATGTGTAGGATCACTAACATAATGCCTCAAAATAGATACATGAAAAACATCCTGCATATGCCTCAAAGAATCATGGAAGGCTAGTCGATAGGCCATGGTTCCTTTATTTTTCACAAATTCGAAAGGTCCCACAAACCTAGGAGAGAGTTTATCACCCTTTCCAAACTTGATCAAAATATTGTGAGGTTTCACTTGCAGGAAAATTCGATCTCCAACTTCATAATTGCGGTCAACGCGATGCGCATCAACATAACTCTTCTGTCGATCTTGCACTTTGTCTTATCATTTGAATTTGTTCCTACATTTCTTGGATCACTTCTGGTCCTACCAGGACCCTATCCTCAAGTTGATCCCATCTCAATGGCATCCAACACGATCGCCTGTAAAGAAACTCGAATGATGTCGTCTTAATGGTACTTTGATAGTTATTGTTGTACACAAACTCTACAGAGTAAAGGACTCTTCCAAACACTTTTGTTGGTCCATTACATACATATTCAACATATCTTCCAAAATTTGGTTCGTTCTTTCTTTTTGCACGTCTGTCTCAGGGTGATACATTGTACTAAAGTTCAGTTGTGTTCCCAAGGCCTCTTGGAAAATAGTCCAAAAATTTCCTGTAAACATCGATCCTGTATCGGATATGATCCTTTTTGGAACACCATGTAATCTCACAATATCGCTGATAAAAACTCTAGGTATATCTGGCACCTGATACATCATAGACACAGGAAAAAAATGTGCACTCTTCCTCAGAGTGTCAACCACCATGAAAATCGATTTGTGCCTATGTGCCGTTAGCATAAACCCAACAATAAATTCCATTGAATTGACCTCCCATTTTGATTCTGGAATAGCATGTGGTTGTAGTAATCCTGTCAGATGTCTATGTTAAGCTTTCACTTGCTGACATTCTAGACATCCTGCCACGTAACTAACTATGGTCGCCTTCATTCATCTCTAGAAGAATAAAGGATTAAGGCCTTCCCTCATCTTCGTGAATCCCAGATGAGACAAGTACACTGCACTATGCACTTCACTCATGATCAAAATTATTAATTCATCATTGGGCGGTATGTAAATTCTATTGTTATACCTCAACAATCCATCATTTTCCAATGTATTGTTGATATTGAGAGGGGGGTGAATCATTATCAAGTATAATTTAAAACCTTTTTCAACTTATACTTAAACCATTCAATTATATCCAATGAGAAATGAACAATAGTATAAGAGTTACACCAATACACCACAATACACCATGCACAATATATGAGA
>SNQJ01S0231128.1:14233-28325 GCA_010110895.2 Picea sitchensis | reverse complement strand
TTGATGCTGTCATTAACAATGTTTTCTACATGGATGATAGTGGCTTCAGTAAGATGTAACAGGGTTGCAATGGCTAACAATACATTGTCAGTTGTCATGATTGTGTTACAGTTGATCTTGATGAGACAGGTGCACAGGACAGAGTTCAGAGATAGAGAGAAAGCCGGGTGGCCTATCCCGAGCTTGTTGACTGGTCAGTAACCTTTTGGGGACCAAAAGGTCTTTTTGTGGGGAGGTGTGATCCAAAATCGGATCCAGAAGCTTGATAGGGCTTGAAAAATGCTCAAAAATGAAAGTGCTCGGAATGTGATGAAACCTATGCCATTGCGTCCGTCTCATCTTCCTGATTCCGGTGGTATATTTACTTCGTCAAACGGACTCCGTATGGAGAAGATATCGCATTTTGTCCAAAAGGTCAAACAAGCAAAAAAAAGGGGGATGACTGTACAGTTCGTACAGTCCACGTGTCATGTCCGTACAAATGATGTGGCAGGTCGGTACAACTGACGTGGTGGTTCCATAATGAGACACATGGCAGGTCCGTATAGGGGACACGTGGCATCACCAGGGAGTGACACATGGCAGGCGGATTTGGACGTTTGAAGGTACAGTTGGACCAATCCCGAGGTGACACGTGTCACCACTGAAAGGGTGACACGTGGCACGGGTGATGTCAGCAGCTGACGTAGCAGGATGACAAGGCAGTATGGCAGGGCTGACATAGCAGGTCGACGTGGCAGTACGAACAGTTGATGTGGCGGAAGACGTGGGAGAATCAGAGGCTGACACGTGGCATTCACCAGTTGGTTGGTAAAGGTGCCACGTGGCCCAGTCAAGGGTTGCCACGTGGCACCCCGTCATTGGTTTAATGGTTTCTATGTAAAATTTGGTTTTGGTGTCGCCGGGGGTTGAACCCGCGACCTCCTGTACGGATAAGTGACTGGTAGAACGGGCTAGCCACTCGGGCGGCCGGTGATACTTGTTAACATAACGGCGTGAATTGGTTTTGAATTTGGTTAAAGGTTTTCACGGCGGGAAAAGGGTCGGGGCCTAGCCCCAGCCCTTGGTGGTATCGCCAACACATATGACCATTCAAATGGGACCACGACAAAGTTTTGACCGGGCGTGAATTTGTTATATGGTTGGCCTGTGGGCCTATTGTAGCGCCATAGAACCGGGTCGTTAACCAACTATATGCGCGGGTGTTAATACCATTAAGCCACGGTCCTATGTTTATGCGCCGAAAACCAGGGGTTAATGCCGAAGAAAAGGGGCCAGTGCTATGGTGCGTGGCCATATGGCGCCCATATGACCATCCAGAGGGGGCGCGCACCTAGGGTTCGGGGGCTAGCGCCCAATGAACTTTTCCAAGTGGGTTTTTATAACAAAAATTTGTTTTTTTATTATAATTATGCCTATTTTTAGTTTATTCTCTCCATTTTTGGGGGATATTGGGCATTTTTGGAGGCCAAATTCTTGGAGGAAGTTGGAGCTGAGCAACCAACTCCAAGGCTATATAAACCAGGCCTATTTGAGGCCATTAGAGGCCAGTCAGAGCAGAGTTATGCTGAAGAAAAGCCAAGTCAAAGTCAGTTTGATGCAGACAAGCTTTTGAGGAGGAGACGCTGTCGGACCATTTCTGGGAGCTCGGGACGTCCGTTTTGCGTGCCGTTTTCTTTGCAGGCTTTTATAGATCTGGGAGAACAAGACCAGATTAGTCTTGTATCCATTTGGCATTAAAATGATGTACTTTTGAGCATTTGAACATAAATAAAGAAGCCTCCCCCACAGAGAAAAGGCCCAGAGACGTAGGCAAAAGTTGTGCCGAACTCCGTTATCAATCTGCGTGTTATGGTTTGTTGTCTATATTTTCATTTCAGATCTGCATTTGTGTATTTGGCTGTTATAATTCCTCTTCTTTCCTCATTCTTTCACTAAGTTTCTCAAATGGTTAATTAACGCATGAAAAATTAAAACTCAACCATAGTCATTTAAAAGATCCTACGGATCACTTCAGGACTGGTAAAAAACCCTTAGAACACATCACCAAAATACTTCATCCTCCCTTGAAATATGGCCTTCTTTACTTATGATTTCCTTTGAAATTCAGCTTATGTATCAAATGAATGTATAATGATATTTATTTATACCATTTATGTCACTTCCTTTTAACATTAGGGCCGACCTAACACTTTCTTATTTTGTAATTCTTTTCTTTAATTATCTTCAGGGCCTACATGTAGTTCCTTCTTCAATTCACTTTGTTATCTTCAAAAATTCATTTCTCCTCAACCATGAGAATCCATGTGACGCGTCACATACCACAAGAAACAACGTGATGTATACTATCCATCCATGGGTGTTTTATCTGAATGTTCATTGTCCTTCATGTGCAAATACCTTCATCAATATTGCGGTCCAAAACCAATGACTAGGGTTGACATCAATGACAACAACCAATATTCCAACATGTATAACCTTCAAACCTTGGTACCATCATGGTGTATTGCCTGATATTTTCCTTAACCTCTTTATACCAGTCATCGTCGATCTGTATAGTTAGAATATTTTCTCGAAGGTTCGTCTGAAGAGGTATCACTGAGAATATGCATGGTCTCCGACTCAATGCATATTCCACTCTATTCATCGTTCCTTTAATGTACATAATATCAAAATCGTATTCGCTAAATAATTATGAACAACACATTTGTCGTGCGTTTAAGTCACTCTGCATAAATATGTGTTGCAATCCAAAATGATCTGTTTTTAGTTTGAATTGTCTTCCAATCAGATAGTGTCTCCACACTCTCAAGGCATACACAATGGCCAATAAATCCAAATCATGCGTTTCGTAGTTCTCCTCATGCTTTCTTAATTTCCTTGAGATGTAGGTGATCACTCGACCGTCTTGCATCAATACTTTACCTAAACCTTCCTTGGATGCGTCTGTGCATACCAAGAATTCCTTGTCCATGTCAGGGAATTTTAGTATTGAAGATGTCATCAATAACCCCTTGAGCCTTTTAAATTCTTACATTCATTTCTCGGTCCATAAAAAATTCTTTTTTTTTTATTTTGCAATTCCATGATTGGATTTTCTATCTTCGAAAAACCTTCAACGAACCTTCAGTAATATCCGGCTAAACCCATAAACTTGTGTAATTATTTTACATTTGTCAGCGCATGTCATTCCATAATATCCTCTACCTTTGCCGGATCCACAATGATACTTTCACCATATATAATGTGACCTAAGTAATGAATCTTCGATTGGTAAAAAGAGCATTTCGACAGTTTCCCGTATAATTTGTTTTCACATAAACATTATAGTACCATCCATAAATGTTCATCATGTTCTTCTATCATCCAAGAATATATCAGTATGTCATCAATGAATACTTGAACAAACTTGTCCAAGTATTCATGAAACATCCTATTCATCAAACTCATGAATACCCCCAGGGTGTTTATCAATCCAAATGGTAAAAAGGTAAACTTGTAGTGTCTAAACCTCGTCTTGAAAGCGGTCTTAGGAATGCATTACTCTTTAATTCGTAACTGGTGATAACCTGATCTCAATTCGATCTTTGAAAACACTGTCACGCATTTCATTTGATCAAACAGATTGTCTATTCTTGGTAGCATATACTGGTTCTTGATCGTCGCCTTGTTCAATTGACGATAGTCAATTATGGAGACCCATCCTTCTTTCTAATAAAAGTAAAAGGTGCACCCCAAGGTGACACACTTGGACGTATAATTCCCATGTCCAAAAACTCTTTCAATTGCATTTTCAACTCATGTAACTTAGGCATTGACATCCGATAATGTGCTTTTTATGTCGATTCAGTTCGAGGCTTCAAGTCGATTGTAAACTCCGATTCTCTTTCGGGCGACAAACCTGGTAACTCTTTTGGAAACACGTCAATAATCTCTCTTACTACTGGAAGGTTTTATAATGCTTCAGCCTTGCCCCTTTCGTTTAGCACTAAGATTTCATATAACTTACATCCTTTGTCCATGCGCTTCTGCAGCTATAGGGAAGAAATAAACCTTAAGGACACTCCCTAGTTTCTTCCTACAATCACTCTTCTCTTTCCCTCATCATCGATTAAAATCAAACGGTTCATCTTATAGTTGAGTATCACATCATGTGATTCCAACCATTCCATACCGATCACGATGTCATACGATTCTAAGATCGTGACATATAGGTCGAACTTCATTACAAAATCTCCTAGGTTAATGTGACAGCCCGTAACACTTTCTCCAACCTTCTGTTTGGAACCCAAAGACATTTCTACGTATCTAAAATTGTCCTGATCGATTGCCTTTATCTTAATTCTTTTCAGCATTGCACTAGAAATAAATCTCTTTGTAGCACTAGGATCTATCAAAATAATAAAAGTTTGTTCGTCGATGGTACCTGATGTCTCAAGCATAGTGAACGGGTGCTTGGCATGGTGGTTATTCACCGCTGCATGAATCCTATGGGCCTTGCCCAAATATCCAATTGTAGTGTGTCTTGTTGATCCAGATGATTTGTCCTTCTCAACCAGATAGTCTCGTTGGTAATGTGGCTCTCCACATCTCCAACACTTGGTATTTGGTCCAGTACTCTTGGTCCCCGAAGTAGAAGTTGTTGGCCTATGAGTCTGAGCTCATGTCCTGTTCTGTTGATTAGGCCTAAACTGTTGTTGTTGCGGGCGATGTTGTCATTGATGCGACGCTCCTCTATAGGGAGTCGTCTACTGAGGAGTTGTTCATCAAGGTGTCGTGATCGTGAATTCTCTCGACATGTCTCGATACCCTGATGTATGACTAGCTGGTGTTTGATGTTGTTGTGCGCCTAATGTCGTCTGTCCAGTCGATCTTGCAGGAGTCTTGCCCTGACCCCCGCTGGTTAGCTCTTCCTCAGCTGTGAGGGCCTTATGGACTGCATCGTGCAACATCTGAGGCATAAGGATCCTCACCTTCACATGAATGTTGGAGTTAAGGCCAAACATAAACTTGTTGACCTTCATCTTCTTCGTGTTTAAATGCGGGGCATACCGAAGTATCTCCATAAATATTGCCTCATACTCTAGCACCATACGACCACCCTGTCGTAAGGCATTGAACTCATTGATCTGGTGCCCAGTGAATTCCTCTGACAAATACCTCTCCCGGAACCACTCCTCGAATAGTTCCTGTGACACGTCTTCGATGACCATGTTTAGTTGAGGTAGGAGCATCTTCCATGATAGAAGAGTGCTCCCCTTCAACAAAAATAATTCCATGTAGACCTTCATGTTGGAGGTGTAGTCTGAAGTGAAAAGCACATCGCCATGTTCTCCAACCATTCCTTGGTGGCTGAGCCGTCCATGATACCAATGAACTCAGGAAAATTAACCTTCTCAAGTTCTCTATGAATGCTACCACTACCAGATGGAGCACATTGTGAACCCTCATTGGGTACATGCACCTTGGCCTCGTCTCTATCCAATTCATTAATCAGGGCCTCTGACATCCTCTGAAACGACCTCATCAAACCAACCACATCCCCCACAACAATTTTCTCCTTCCCAAAGACTTATTCTTCTTCTTGGGGGTTAGACCCCTCTAGCATGGATTATACTAGAGGTGTCACACCTCCTCCCCTAGCACCATGTCGTCTACCTCCACGACGTCCTCTAACCATGATTACCTACATGGATAAATGCCAATTTCAGTTAGCAATAAGTTACTAATCAAGTGATTAATACAGTGGAAGGCGTAATGACCCAATTCACAGGGTTGAACCTGCTCTGATACCATATGTAACGGTCCCACTGTTATGACAACAAAATGATGTACAAAAGGTCAAAAAAAAATTGGATTAGGATAATAAAATTGTCACAAAATAATTGATAACATTGCAAGTGACACATCATCATAACTAATAACGACACAATCACAGAATCAACATAATTAATAACGACATGTCATAAAATCAATAACAACACGTAATCAACACATTAACACAAATAAATAGTGTCACAATCTACACATCATCATAATAAATAACGATGTATAATCAATGTGTTAACCTAATCAAATATGGACGTGATTCAACGCATCACGATCAACTGAAGAAAAATACAGATAACTGATCAACCATGTCACTAAACATTTAAATAAGTATCTACCCAACCTATCTTGCATGGTTAGGACCTCCAAGACACATAAGCAATGCTCAAGCCTAGGACTCATTTGATTGATTTTGATCACTTAAGGTCTGAGGGCTAGCGACTGTTCTGAGGAACAAAGAGGTGTCTAATTCCCTTAATCAATCACAAATCATAACTCCAATCTAGATTTATTAGTCATACATAAACATTATTCATGGCGCAAGAGAATCTAATTACTCAATCAACCTTACATCAAAATCATTTTCATGGCACACGAGAATCTATTTACTTAATCAATCATACATCAAATTTAATTTCATGGCGCAATAGTATCATCAATTTTATTTTCTTGGCACAAGAGTAATCCTCAACTTTATTTTCATGGTGAGAGAGTAAGCAATTTACATAACCAATCATACATCGCATTAATTTCATGGTGCAAGAGTAATAATCAATTTTGTTTCGTGGTGCAAAAGTAATCATCAATTTTATTCTCATGGCGCAAAATTATATTGATTACATAACCAATTAAGAAACCACAAGGAGATTAACCATGCTTATGCAATATATAAGGATTTCATGCATTAAATTATATATTATTGTATAAGAACTAAAAATCTAATCATCAAAAGTAGAAGGATAATAAGTCAATGCTTTACATATCCATTATAAGGATTAAAATATTATAACAAAGGATTTCTCATACTAACATTTCACATCTCTTTTAAGAATTAAAGGAAACCAATTCAAAATAATGCAATCTAGAATTCAACTACCTTAGATATGCATTGAAGGGGTTTTGTTGGCACAGGGGAAGACCCAGGGTTCAACTCTAACAACACACTAACAAGCCCTAACTACTGGCCCTTTTGGAAACACCTCTGAAGTTGATGCAGTCTCACCTGAAATAGAAATAGGGGGCTGCAGGACACAGGTGTCTACAACCAGAGGAAATGCAAGGGGATTCAAAGGAACAACACACAAAAACCTAGTTATTATTTATCTCCTTTAAGCCTACTGTGCGAGCTATATCTCAGATCTAACACAATGGTGCAATAATATAATGAAAGAAAGTAAAATAACACAACATCAATCACACAGAACAACAAGATATATGTGGTTCACCCTCCCCCTAGGGCTACATCCACAGAACTACGTTTCTTGATATATTATGTGAAAACATACAGTTCTATCTGCGCACTTAGCTTGCAGATCTCTCTCTCTTTCTCTCTTCTCTTTGTCCCCTCCCCGTGCACCCAGTTGCAGGGTTGATATTCACACCCAACTGAAGATATTACAATACATAATCACTATTTCTCTCAACACAACAATCACAACTATCAACAACCAACACTGATGAACTCTCCTCGAACGAACAATGAATAACCAACCCATCCTAGGTCCTCTAAACCTTTATTTATGCATTACATTAAAAACATCTAGATGTCAAATCCCTAGATAGCGAAACCCTAGGTCAACTTGACCCACATTTTCAGGGCTTCGCCAACCTATCTTTCCTTATTTCCCATGAGGTGATCCAAAGCATCCGTTGGTGGATTTCTATGCTTGCTGAGTTGTCCACGATCCATCTTCCTTGTTGATCTGTCTTCCTTGATATTCTCATTCAACGACTCATTTTCCCTTACTTCAGTCCTTCTTTTCTGCTTCTTTGACCACTTAGACCCATTCTCAGTCAATGTGCCTTCCACGCAGTTTATACTTCGCCTTTATTCCTTAATATTTTCTTTCTTCGTCACGAGGCACTGCAGGTCTAAACCTTCTGTTTCACTTCAACTTCAAACTGTGTGGAGCAGGATGAGGTCTCTACTTTGTCCCTCCCCACTATGTGAAGACTATCTTTTTTGTGTCCGATACCCAGTTTCAACTGCACCTAGTACCTAGACCCTTCTTCTTATGATTTTACCGAGAGCTGTGAGGCAAATGGTTGTGATAATACAATTTCAATCGACTCCCATTCACTAAACCTTCCTTCCATTCTCCCTTCAAAGTATTCAACTGTGCAACTCCTCCTTTTGTAACACAGACAATCTCATATGGCCCAAGCCAATGTGCCTTAAATTTCCCTGCATACTTCATGAACTTGTTGTCATATATCAATACCAAATATCCTTGCTTGAATTCTTTATTTTTGATATATCTGTCATGATAGGAATTTTCTCTTTCCTTCTGTACCTGCTGATGAAATCCTGCAATGAATCTGTCTTCCTCCAGTTCTACCAACTATGCAATCCTATCTTGCACAACTCTTGTGTCATCCATATCTGTGAATGTTGCGATTCTTAAGATAGGAACCAAATATTCCATAGGTACGAATGCTTCTAGGCCATAAACCAACTTAAAGGGAGTATGCATTGTCAACTTCGTGCAAGTGTTTCTATAGGCCCATAACAGTCCTGGTACTCTCAAATCCCAATCATCCCTGTTCACATTGCAAATATTCGTCAGCATTGTCTCCATGATCTTATTGAAAGCTTCAACTATTCCATTCTCTTGTGGATGATATGGAGTGCTCTTCTAGTGGTGAACTTCAAATTACTAAGTCAAGGCTTCAATAGTCTAATTAATAAAATGTGTACCTTGATCACTCATAAGGATCTTCGTGCATCCGAATCAGGTTATGATATCATCAAATATGAATCACGCAACTGTAATTGCACTATAGTCCTTAACTTCTCTTGCTTCTGCCCATCTGGTCAAATACTTTGTCGCAGTGATGATGTATCGAGCTCCTGTGCAATTTCCTGGTGGGTTGATAGGTCCCACAAAATCAATGGCTCATTTCTCAAATGCCTATAAATTTAGCTTAGGTGATAAAGGAATCTCATCTTTTTTGGAAGTTTTCCAAACTCTTTGGCATACATTGTAGGCTTTGTATTATTCCTTAGCATCTTTATGTAAAGTAGGCCAACAGAGGCCAGCTCTGAGAAATTTTTGCGTTGTTTCTTTCCCTACATAGTGTCCTCCCGCGATGCCTTCATGTGATTCAGCCATAATCATAGGTCTCTCTACCTCCATAACACATCTCCTCAGGATCTCATCAGGTCCCATCTTATAAAGATGTCCAACTATAAGTGAAAAATCTGCAACACAAACTACCAGTTTTTTCTTCTAACTGATGGTATAATCGTGAGGTGCCATTCATGTTGATAGGAACAAAAATATCTCGGTGAAGTGATCGTCAACCTTTCTTATGGCCAGAAACTATGCATATGGTAGTGTATCCTCCAAACTGGTAGGTTCCTCTCCATGTTCTAACCTGGACAATTGATCAGGTCCCTTGTTCATTCTCCCTGGTTTGACCACAATATCAAAATCATATTCCTGGAATAACAATAGCCATCTACAGATTCTTCCACCTAAAACTGGCTTGTTGACTAGGTATTTCAATGCAGAGTGATCTGTGAACATCTTAAAATGTCCGCCCATCAAGTAGTGTGAAAATTCCTGCAGTGCATACACCATGGCTAATCCTTCTCTCTCAATGGCAGTGTAATTTATCTCAACTATAGAGAGATTTCTGCTAGTGTAATTAACGGGTGGTCAGTATCTCCCACTCCTGGTTGTGCTAACACTACTCCTAGTGAAATAGATGAAGCATCGACATGCACATGAAATTCCTTGCTCCAATATGAGAAAACCAAAATAGGCGCAGTGACCATCTTCTATTTTAGTGTGTCGAAGCTCTGTTGACATTCCTCTGACCATTGAAACTGAAAATATTTATTTAACAACTTTTCCATGGGTGTTGTTATCTGTGCATAGCCCTTGATGAAATTTTTGTAGTATCATGTATGTCCCAACATAGTGTGCAATTGTCTAACTGAAGTAGGAGGGGGTAGATCAACAATGATGGCAATCTTGGAAGGATCTACCAAAAATCCCTGATTACACACATTATGCCCTAGCAACACTCCAAAGGGGTGAAAAGAAGATGCACTTCTTCAGGTTCATGGCAATTTGACATTTCCTACACTTATCCAACATTAGTCTTAAACATTCAATATGATTTTTCAATAAGCTAAAAACAATCCAATCATAAAAATATGCTTCCAAAAATTTATGTAAAAATTCCTTGAATGCTTCGACCACCACCCTAGAAAATATGGCTAGTGCATTCTTCAATCCGAAAGGCATCACTCTGTACTGGAAAGAACCACATTTGTTTGCAAATGTGGTCTTATGGCAATCTTCCTTAGAAATCCTGATCTGGTGATAACTTGAAAATCCATCTATGAAGGACTAAAATTCTTGTCTTCCCACATTATCTAGAACCTCATCTATAAAAGGTGTGGGGAATGGGTCATGCAAGAAGGCATCATTCAAATTCCTGAGATCTACAAAGATATAGATCTCTCTTGTATTCTTATCTTGGACCACCATAGGGATAATCCACTCTGACTCTTCAACAGGTTCTATGATTCCTGCTTCCAACATTCTGTCTAATTCAATCTTGACTTTATGCTTATATTTGGGATTCAATCTGTAGGGTCTCTTCTTGACTAGACTTGCATCTGGTTTCAAGGGGATTTTAATTTCTCCCATGGGCCTTTTAATTCCCTTCATGTTGGTGAACTTGGTTGGAAACAAATCCTGATATTCATGCAGTAGTTATGTGATTTTGTCAATAGTGGCATCATCCCAATAATCTCCAACGTTTGCGAGATTAGGTGCTTGATTTGTTCCAATATTAACTTTATTGATTTTGACCGGCTGTCCAATGAAAGGTAGTTTGACTCCTGGTACTTCTACGTCTCTCTTTCCTTCAGTTTATGCGATGTTCACATTCCTAGGATCATCATCTTCATCAACATTGATATTGTAATAGCCTTGCAATTTCTGAAGAGGTGCAATCCATTCATCCTCTTCTTGATCCAAAGGGAGGTTAGGTGCCTCCTCCAAGACTTTATGTATTACAACTTGTAGAGCTTGATCTACTGTGGGGTACTAAATTTCAAATAAAAATGTAGCTACAAATTTCTAAGTCATACCATACCAATCTGAAGTGGTCAGGCGCAATTTTGCTTGTAGATACCAATTAATAGGTGTTGTGTCTGGAGTGTTAATGAATTTATGCACCCAGTGTTCTTGAGGAATGTTTCTCTAGGCCTCCTCACAACTTCACATGTGCTACTTCAGACAACTTTGACTTGTGTATCGAAATTCGCACCCTTCGGCTTGTTCTAAAAAGTGCACTGTCATCAAAGTGCGACATTGCACCCATTCCATGATGTTATTTTTGTGTGTCTCCCACCATCTTGATGGAATTTCTTTTAAAGCTTCATCCAGTGCCAACAGTCTCTGTTGTACTGGTACAAATTCTTCAAATTCCAATAAGAAAGTTTCTAAATGATTTAAACCATCAAATGTGGGCATGTTACTTACTTATGTTCCAATCCAGTGAACTTCCCTAGTCAATCTAGCACACTTCCGTGCAGAAACTTCATACATTTTATTCTACCAATTCTCCAGTTCTTCTTTTGAGTATGATGAGCATGCGTTGTCACTTCACCAGCTTAAATTCCCATCTTCCATAAGATTAATGTAATCCTTTTGTCTTGTTGTCAATTTATATATATTCTCTAGCTCATATGTGCGGTCTTCTTCTCTGATGGGTTCTGTGTATATGCGACCTTCATCGGGATCAAGAGGTGAAATGACCCTAAGGCCATCACCTTCAAATGTCATTCTTCTTTTCTTTAAGTCAACGATAGTGGAATTGTTGAAAGCCCAGTCAATTCCTAACGACGTAGGATAAGAACAACTATCGTCAACTATCTCAATCACCTCGAAGTCCGCAAACATCCTTACCCTGTCGATGTCCATTGGGACATGCTCCAGTATTCCAAAGGGGCTTACTGCCTGTTGATTATCCATCCTAAGCCTGATAGGGGAGTAAATCAACTTAGATTTTCCCATCGGTGCCCAGGTCTGCTTCGTCATATCATAATCTCCAATCTGAGCATTAAGGTGTAGTTCCTTATTTATCCTTATCTTTCTAGATACTTGATGTACTGATTTATTCAGCAGAGGAGCTATCCTACCTATCTCATGTTGTCTGATCAAATTTTGTAGTTCTTGTATAGCTTTTTCATCCTTAATCAAATTAATGCCAGTACATAATAATTCCATAAGCTTGTTGACCTCTTTTCCTTCTCTTGGTGAGGCAGACTGATCAAATGCCAGAGACATTCCATATTCTCTCACTTCTGGTTGTGTCTTTGATGAAGAATCCTGATCTCTTCCAAACTCCCGTCTTGCTTCTTCAAACGTCTTCTTTTCTTTCCTCAGATCAAAATCTTTTGTCTTCTCTGAAGCTCTTTTGACCATTGATTCTTCTGTATTCTTTCCTAGGGTCACTCTATCTTCTCCTGTAAAAACACCTCATCTAGTGATAAAAACAACTTTGGGGTCCTCTTTGTGAGGTTCTGCTGAGATCAGTTGTACTTGCTGGTTTCCTCCTCGTCTCTCTTGAAGTTTGGCTAACAAAACAGGACAATCTACAATAACATGTTCAAATGAGTTGCAATAAATGCAAGTGGTACAAGGGTTCTAGCAATCCCTTACCAAATGTACTGGCTATGTGTAGATATAACAAATGATTTGACTTCAACCTCGACCTATGCCTCCTTCCCATCCTCTTCCTCTGAATCCACTGCGAGGGTTGAAGTTTCCTCTTCCTGGAGAATTGAAATGCGTAGCATTTCCTTCCTGCTATATTTCTCCTTGGATTCGATATGTGTCTCTTGACCTTTCATGCAAGAGGTCATAAGACCTACAGTCCTTCTCATCGTACCCCACAGATTTAAAAAATGTGCAGTAAAGGTTTGTAGGTGTCTGGACATATTTTTGCATGTAATAACATTCACCAGGGTGATTTCTATTTCTACATACCTCGCACCAGGGTAGAGTAACCTGCTTCAAAGGGATCAGAGCTCCAGAAGCCAAGTACTCTTGAAATAGGGGACAATGCTCCTTATAATGGTTTTCTGATTTGCATCTGATACACCAAATGTCTTCTCTTTTATCCTTTCCCTTGTCTTTCTTCATATCTGTTGATTAAGGTTGGTTTTCATTGATTTCAACCCTTGAAGAAAGTCCCGCAGCACAAAGGTTTGGGTAATGGACCCAATATTGTTTGATGTAAATATGACTCATTATTGTTTTGTCATGGTTGATAAGAAGTAAATATGGATGAACTCCAAAGTGGTCCCTTTTGTAATTTTTAAACCTGCGAAGTAAAGAAATGCATATAGATTCTTAAGAAAGACACAAATTAATCAATTGCTCATACATAGAGTACACAGAGATTTTATACCGGAAACCCTCAATCAGGAAAACCTTTCTTATATTCATTATATCGAATTTCACCATTCACCATACAATATATACAATGTTTTTAGGTATTCCGTAGATACCAAAACCCTAACCCCTTAATCAGGGATAAATTTACAAATCCGCTAAAAATAGCAAAATTCGCTAAAAATCAGACGCAGTTGTTGTATCTGATGCGCCCCCACACACACATGCAAAGAATATAACACATACCCAACATTCTCCCACTTGTTGTTTTCTTGCATCCATGGGTCTATGGGATTATATAGTGAACAATTCAGGGCAACAATGCCCATTGTTTCTCTACACCAAGAGAACTTTTATGTGCTCACAGACTTTGTCAATGAATCTGCAACATTCTTCAAAGTGTCATCCTTTTCCAGCAACACCTTCTTTTCCTCAACCATGTCTCTCACAAAGTGATATTGAACATCAATATGCCTTGGCTTTGAATGATAAGACGGGTTCTTTGCCAAGAATATTTCACTCTGACTGTCACAGTCAAATCTCACTGCTTGTTGTACCAACCCAATACCTGAACACAATCTTTGTAACCATACTGCTTCCTTGCTTGCATGAGTGGCTACCAT
>SNQJ01S0231128.1:0-14223 GCA_010110895.2 Picea sitchensis | reverse complement strand
CAAGTGCCATCAGTATCTCAAAAAACCCGGTGATGCACTCCAAGATGAAGCACATTCCAATCAAGTATCACTTTCTACGGGAAGAAGTTGCAGAAAACAACATCAGAGTTGAGTATGTGGGCACAAAATAACAAGTGCCAGACATATTTACAAAACTACTTCCATGGGAAGCCTTTGAATATATTCGCCAAAGACTTGGAGTTATTTATACTCCAAAATGAATTCTTTTTGAATGTTTTTTGGATGCTTATCTTATATGTCTTAGATGTACATGAGGAAGCACCATAAGAGGACAGTTGATGTCTTAGATGTAATAGACCCAATATTGTTTGATGTAAATATGAATCATTATTGTTTTTTCATCGTTTATAAAAAGTAAATATGGATGAACTCCAAATTGGTCCCCTTATGGTGAAAGCCCTCACGGGAAGACGCTTTGCGAAGTAAGAGAACCCATGCTTAACTGTGGAATAATGAGATGAAGGACAATGAATTTGTCAAGGAAACTATCCTAGATGGATAGTGTGTGTCATGCCATTTCCAGTGGTATGTAGAACGTCACATAACTCCTCATAGTTAGAGAGTTGTGACCTTCTTGATCAACGCCAACGTCCAAACCACAGGTGGTCTAGATCTGATTTCAAATTGAGTATCTGCTAATCTAGCTAACCACTCATATAGCTCCTTATGAATTCCCCCAAACAAAATCTCGTGTATATCAGTAAAGATATACCTTCCCAACCAATCCTTTGTATTGAGGCTAGGGTTCTTGTTCTGAGCTTCAACTAAGTCCTTTTCTTGTTCTTCTATCCACTTCTGTATATTTGTCTTCGATGGAAACCACCTTGACATTCCATCAATAATATCCCGGTCTCGACAACAGAACCATTTTTTGGCACAAGGGCAGACCCAAGGTTCAACTCTAACAGTGCACCAACAAGCCCTAACTATTGGCCCTTTTGGAAACACCTGCAAAGTAGATGCAGTCTCACCCAAAGTAGCAATAGGGGGTTGCGGGACACAGGTGTCTACAACCTAAGGAAATGCAAAGGGATTCAAAGGAACAATACACAACAACCTAGTTATTCTTTATCTCCTTTAAGCCTACTGCGTGAACTATATCTCAGATCTAACACAATGGTGCAATAACAGAATAACAAAAATCAAAAGAACACAACATCAGTCACACAGAACAACAATATATACGTGGTTCAACCTCTCCCTAGGGCTACGTCCACATAACTGCGTTTCTTTATATATTATGTGAAAATACACAGTTCTATCTGCGCACTTATCTTGGATATCTCTCTCTCTTTATCTCTTCTCTATATCCCCTCCCTGTGCACCCAGCGGCAAGGGTGATCTTCTCACCCAACTGAAGATCTTACAATACAAACTCACTATTTCTCTCAACACAAAAATCACAACTATCAACAACCAACACTGATGAACTCTCCTCGAATGAACAATGAATAACCAACCTATCCTAGGTCCTCTAGACCTTTATTTATGTTGAGTTTTCTTAATCTAGGTTAAGCATGTAGTTCATTTAATTTCATCACGTCTTAACAATAAACAAGAATGTTGTAGCAACCAAGATCACAAGAAGAAACACCATGCACAAGTACAAAAGATATATCATGGGAAACCCTTCTCAAACAAGGGAGAAAATCCTAGCCAAATCCTTTGCTATATTATTCAAGAGGAAGACATTTCACCACCAAAATGACTTAGCACATAAGAGGGTGCTTAAGCCCTAGAAACCCTGGCACCCAAGAGAGTTGCACACCTTTTCCAAAGAGAAGTACTTGCTAAAATTTCCAAAACATGTGAGGAGGATATGATTCTACAATGGAGAATCATCTCCTACTTATATTAGACTTTGAATGATTTAGCAAGGGCGTCTTATTGGCACAACAGGGCCGACCTCTCTAAGTAAAATACACTTTATTATTATAATTAATATTTTCATTATTAATTATCTTCTTTATATTAATCATATTAACATAGGGTCGACCTATACCCTTTACATAATAACTAGGGTTACAGGTAGGTCTGAATCTTGAACAATATATAACAAAGGATATGATACACCCACTAGTGCTCATCCACTAGGGGCCACATCCATAGGGATGTCATTGATCTGAGTCACTTCATTACATAGATGAGCTAGGTCCTCACATGTGCACTTATGCTCATCCATAGTCACGTTTGCTCCACAGATCTACTTTCCCACTTCCACCAACATGAGGATCATTTGGAGTCTTCACATCAACTCTGTTGTTGTTCAGAGGAGGCCATCACATCATCTTTTTTATTATTCTCATGATGATGTGCCCAACGCTTTTTAGGGATTTCTCATGTTCACCTTGTTCTCAGCCACAGACACGTCCTAACTCAACATATCACTTTTCCACCGAATGATCATCTAGAGTTCATCTCTCTCACATCATGGAGGAGGCCATATACATTCCTAGTCGTTGTCCCAGGCTAGAACCACAAACCCTTTATTAGGGGATTTATCTCAGGTTTGTAAGATGAGAGTAAGACTTCACATAGCTTCTATATTCCACATCTCATAGGTTTGTAAGTTGGAGAATATCTCCTATATCTTCATTCATCAACACTCCCTCTTAGCTAGGGAGGCATTCCCCATCATGTCAAGCTTCTCACGGAAATACTCGAACTTTGTCTTGGAAAGTGGTTTAGTGAATATATCAACAATTTGTTCATGGGTGGAAAGATACTGAACATGTATTGTCTTACTCTGTACCATATATTTGATATAGTGGCACTTGATTTCAATATGTTGTGATTTGTCATGAAATACTAGATTCTCTGAGAGCTTCACACAACTCTAGTTGTCACAATGAATGGTGGTAGGATCCATCTCATTTTCAAACAAATATGTCAAGAGTTTGTGAAGACAAACAACTTCACGAACTGCCACACTTAGTGCAATGTATTCTACCTCTGCCATACTCAAAGACACATAGATTTTTTTTCTGTTGCACCAGGAAACCATGGTTGATCCTAGGGTGAAGCAACTTCCTGAGGTGCTCTTTCCCATGGTTGATCCTCGGGTGAAGCAATTGAGTGCCAAACTTCACTTCCTTCCCGATCTGCATCAACATACCCTTCCAGTCTTAGATCCATATTTTTTTCATATTTTAGGCCATAGGCAATAGTGCCATGTAAGTATCTTAATATGTGTTTGGTAGCTATCCAATGTGTCTGTTTTGGTTGGCTCATAAACTAGCTAAGAACATTTACTGCATAGCTAATTTCTAGTTTTGTGTTAACCAGATACATCAAGGATCAAATAAGTTGTCGCTATAAATGTGGATCTATGTCTTCGGAATCAATATCATTCATCTTCTTCAGATCCATTACCATTGGGGTTGGCATGGATTTACAGTCAGTCATTTGGAATCTTTTCAGAATCTCCAAAGTATATTTTCCTTGTCTTAGGAAAATCTCGTATGATCTCTTCCATACTTCTAGTCCCAAGAAGTAATGCATTTTCCCCAAATCCTTCATTTCAAATTTGGCAGTTAATGCATGCTTACATTCAACAATGAGTCTTTCTGAGTTGGTGATGAAAAGATCATCCACATATAGCACTAGAATCAAACATTCATTTCCATTAATGATATAATATAGGTTTGGGTTGGCTGAGATTTTATTAAAACCCAAACTTATAAGGAAACTGTCCATTTTCTTCTAACAAGCATGTGGAGCTTGTTTTAAGCCGTATAGGGCTTTCTTCAATTTGCAGACATGAGATTTTTCGTTGTGTATAATGAAACCTTATGGCTGTTCAATGTAGACTTCTTCCTCAATTTCGCAATTGAGAAAAGTTGCTTTTACATCCATTTGATGTAGTTTCCAGCCCATGGAAGCAACTAGAGCAATGACAGATTGAATGGAGGTATATCTGGCTACTAGTGTGAAATTATCGTCATAGTCGACTCCCTCTATTTGTGAGAACCCTCTGGCCACGAATCTTGCTTTATATTTTTCAATCCTTCCATCAACAACATGTTTGATTTTGTAAATCCATTTGGAAGTTACTATGGACTTCCCTTCTATCCTTGGGACAAAATCCCATACATCATTCTTTAGTATAGATTTATATTCTTCAGTCATGGCATCTTTCCATACTTGTTCATTTGAGGCTTCTCCATGACAGGTAGGTCCAGAATCAGTAATGTGAGTCATAGCTTAAAGGTAGCTAGATAATCTCTTAGGTTTCTTTCTTTCTCTAATTTCTCCTTGTGGAGCTTTATGTATTTTTGCTTCTTCTAACATTTGGCGTGCCCAAGCAAGTCTTTTATGTCCAATAGTGATGTCTCTAGGTACATTACTTGGGGCAACCGAATCTGCTGGAGGAGCTAGAGAAATTTGAGTTGTAGGCTCATTTGGAACACTGTCTGTCTCCCTCTAAATTTCTGAATGAGGAGAAGGTATTGTTTCACCATCTATTTCCATATGAGCTTCTCTGGATTTTTGGAAGGCCACTTCTTCTTCAAAGGTGACGTCTCTTCTTACTTCAATTTTTCTTTGTCCTGGGATGTATATTCGGTATGATTTTGAGGATTCATTGCATCCTACAAAAGTACCTTTCCTTCCTGAAGGTTCTAGTTTGGATCTCTTTTCTTTGGGTACATGAAGGTACACTCAACATCCAAATATTTTGAAGTGTCCAATTTCATGTTTCACTTTAGTGAATGCTTCTTCTCAAGTAATGTTTTTCGAGATCTGATGAGGGCTATGGTTTTGAACATATACTGCAGTCATACATGCTTCTTCCCATAGAGTCATTGGTAGACTCTGATCATGTATCATTTCTTTAGTTGCTTCAATGATGGTTTTGTTCTGCCTTTTAGCAACCCCATTTTGTTGAGGGTTGTACGACATTGTGAGTTCCCTCTTGATCCCTGCTTCAATACAAAAATTGATGAATTATTTTGAGGTGTATTCGCATACATTGTCTGATTTAAATACTTTGATTTTTCTTGCAGTCAAGTTTTCAACCCGAGCTTTGAATTCTTGGAATTTGGTAAGGACTCCATCCTTGTTCTTTAGAAAATAGATCCAGGTCTTATTGGAGTGATCATATATGAATAGTACACAATACAAGTACCCATTTAGGGATGCAACGGTCATTGGCCCACATACATCTGAATGAATCAAGTCCAAAATTTCCTTGGATCTGTTGTCACTTCTGGGAAAGGATTATTTAACATTTTTACCAAGGGAACACCCTTTGCAAACACCTTCATGTTGGATCTGGATCTCTAGTAGACCTGTTACCATTTTCCTTAGAGCTAGAAGAGATCTACAATGAATGTGAGAAAGCATTCTATTCCATAGCTCACTTAGGTTGATAGTGTCATGTAGTAAGGCTTGAATTGGTTTGATAGTCAACTTGTATAAGCTGTTGTCTCTGACGCCAATTTCTTTGGAAGAGATGATATGAGAGTCTGTGTGCCATGCAAGGACTCTCCCTTATGAGAAAGTGATTTTGTAACCTTTGTCTTCAAGAGCCGAAATAGAGACAAGGTTTCTCTTTATTCTTGGTACATATAAGACTCTTCTAGTTTGAGTTTCATATATGAATCTAGTTGGAAGGTGGAGGTTCCAACTCCTCTCACTTTATATCTAGAATCATCTCCAAGGACCACATGTAGATGTGTCTCTTTCTCAATGAAGTGTATTAAATGATTTCTAATACCGTTTATGTGCCTGGAAGCACCACTATCAATTATCCAAGTGTTTTCATCGAGAGGAACCATACCTAAGAGTGTTGAGATGTTGATATCAATATTGCATTGGAGTTTGGTGTTAAGCTTGCTTCCCATCATGAAATTTCTCATCTTCATAAACCCTTGTCAACTAAGGTAGAAAAAACTAATGGTTAGACTAGGATAGCACTTTTATGTTTTGTTGGTCTTATGACTTCCAACAAAAATCCTTGAAGTATGATAGCTTCTTCAATAAATTCTCAGAAATAAGATTCATAATTTTTTGCAGAATTTTGACGAAACCCTAGAAGCTCTTAGGGTCAAAATTTTGAAAGTGCCTGGAATTTAGTTCTGAGACTTGTTGGAGGTTCGTTGAAGGAGGTCATACCTTTATAATCCCTTTTCAGCCAAATATTCCAAGTTATAGTGGTGGAATTTCTTTGAAAAAGGGAGGTTGTATGGATTTTCTAGAAACCCTAGGAGGTTCGTATGATTTCTGCAAATGAGAGAGTATAAGTTCTGGAGAAGGCTTGTGCAATGGGATCTTCAAGACCTATGCTCTAATACCATGTTGATTTTTCTTAATCTAGGTTAAGCATGTATTTCATTTAATTTTATCATGTCTTAACCATACACAAGAATTTTGCAGCAACCAAGATCACAAGAAGAAACACCATGCACAAGTACACAAGATATATCTTGGGAAACCCTTCTTAAACAAGGGAGAAAAACCCCGCCAAATCCTTTTCTATATTCTTCAAGAGAAATAGATTTCACCACCAAAATGACTTAGCACACAATAGGGTTCTTAAGCCCTAGAAACCCTAGTGACCAAGAGAGGTGTGCACCTTTTCCAAAGAGAAGTACTTGCTGAAATTTCCAAAACATGTGAGGAGGATATGATTCTACAATGGAGAATCATCTCCTACTTATATTAGACTTTGAATTATTTAGAAAGGGCTTCTTATTGGCACAACAGGGATGACCTCTCTAATTCAAATACACTTTATTATTATATTTATTATTATAATTAATATTTTTATTATTAATTATCTTCTTTATATTAATCATATTAACATAGGGTTGATCTGTACCCTTTACATAATAACTAGGGTTACAGGTAGGTCTAAATATTGAACAATATATAACAAAGGATATGATACACCCACTACTGCTCGTCCACTAGGGGCCACATCCATAGGGATGCCATAGACTTGAGTCACTGCATTACACAGATGAGCTAGGTCCTCATACATGCACTTATGCTCATCCATAGTCATGTCCTCTCTATGGATCTACTTTCCCACTGCCACCAACAATAGGATCATCTGTAGTCTTCACATCAACTTTGTTGCTGTTCAAAGGAGGTCATCACATCATCTTTGTTCTTATTCTCATGATGATGTTCCCAGTTCTTTTTATGGATTTCCCACATTCACCTTGTGCTCAGCCACAGGCATGTCCTAACTCAACAGATCAATTTTCCACAGAATGATCATTTGTATTTCTTCTCTCTCACGTCATGGAGGAGGCCATATACATTCCTAGCTGTTGTCCGAGGCTAGAACCACGAATAATTTATTAGGGGATTTCTCTCAGGTTTGTAAGCTGAGAGTAAGACTTAACATAGCTTATATATTCCACATATCATAGGTTTGTAAGATGGAGGATGTCTCCTATAGCTGTATTCATCAACAATTTATACATTACATGAAAAATGTCTAGGTTTCAAAACCCTAGATACCAAAACCTAGGTGTCTAAAACCCCAGGCCAACTTGACCCACATTTCAGGGCTTCACCATCCTGTCTTTCCTTCTTTCCCACGAGGTGCTCCAAAGCATCTATCGATGGATTTCTATACTTGCTGAGTTGTCCATGATCCATCTTCCTTGCTGAATTGTCTTCCTCGAGCTCTCATTCAACAACTCGTTTTCCCTTACTTCTCTCCTTCTTTTCCGCTTCTTTGACCACTTCCACCCATTCTTAGTCAATGTGCCTTCCACGTAGTTCATAATTTTCCTTCTTTTCTTAATATTAACTTTATTCCATAACCATGGGTTAATAGGTTATAAGGAGATCAACCTAAATCAACATATCTATATGGACTCAAGGCTGACATGCAATTTCATAAAAGGAAAATTTGGAACACTAATAATAAATCAAGAATTCAATCATGTTAAATTTTTATAGAAGGTATAAGGAAGATCCATCTTACTAACCACATACAAGTGTGTCAAGGATACCTAAAAATACAAATTACAATTATGGAAAACCCAAGTCTTAAGGGAGAAAAAGGGTTCCAATTACTAACTAAGTTTCTTTTAAGACTAAAAGGGATATCAAACTTCTTTAAATAATGCTCAAGGGTTCCAACACTGCTATACACATTTCCTGTAAGGGCATGGGGAGTCAATCACAATGAATCCATGATAATATTGCCAGCTACCTTATCGGTTCATCATGAAGAGCTGTGAGTAAATTCAATTGATAAAGGTAAGGGATTTAAGGTAAGTGGCCTACGATCTATTCTCGGAATCAAGGATGTCATCCACCATGGTGATGCATTCTGAATCAATACTAACTACAATCCATTGAGGGTAGAATTGAATTTCATCCCACTAAAAGTTGGTTAAGGTAACATGAATTAATGATTCGATAACTGAGTAAAAAGGAGAAACGGAGCTCTGCACAATCAGTCATGGCCTACACCTATGCACAAGGCACCAAGGGAGAGTCCAGGGAAGTCTCCATCAAGATCATGACAATCACTACGTAAAATCCTACGAAAACATTCTCCCTTACACTTGTCATCCTCTTCCCCAAGTTGCACAAGTAATTCCAAAATTTATTTTAATTAAAGTCAATTTCCCTCACCCTTCCTAAAAGTGCTCCTTAAATCACTCCTATTTTTCTCTTTATTCCCCATATTCCCATTTAATGACTCACACCTTACTAAATTTGAATGGAGTTAAAATGTGAATCTTCTTCTAGTTAGACTAGTGTTAACTAGACTCTAGATACCCTTCTATGCATACAAATTCTTTCAACTTTATTCCTTTCTTACCTTAAATTCGAATTTGGTATTTTCTTGCACATATGTGTATTAAATCAATCTTTAGGTTGATTTTATTTTTCTTAATTTCTTAAATTGATTTACCTCATTCCTATTTTGATTTAGTTAATAATTTAGTTTTAGTCTTCTTACCATCTTAGGATTAATTTTTGAATAGGCTTAGACTTTCGTTTGGGGATTCACAATTAATAATTTTAATCCTTAATTAATTAATTAAAGCCAACAATGCTTAAATATTTTACAAGGTTTAATTATTCGCTCAAGGTTTTCTAGGCCACCTAGATTCATTGACTCAAGTTTTGTTTCCGCGTGGTGCCCTTCAAGACACACTCTTTGTTCCAAGGGTGCCACTCGCCTTTGACTGGTTTTGGTAGTTGTCCAACCCTTGGAGTCAACACTCTATTTGGGAAAAATGATGAGAGACTAAGAGCTTCTAAGGAATACAGAACCAACCTTATTGTGTTCCCCTTAGAAATATTCGTGAGCGATTGTCTTAGTTTGTCCTCACGACATTGTGGACCTCTCAAACTAGGTAATCGTTAACCTAGAATTCGAGCCATGGTGGGAGTGCTAGTAGGCTGTAACAGGGACGCTTCCACACCTCTCCCTCAATATCCAGTGTATGTGCATGGCCCCTTTACTCCTTATGTGAGTCATATTAGCAAGTAATCGTTGACCTGCATCAATCAATGAAAAATTGTCAATGATCTATATACAAAATCATACTATAATCGATCATATGTCACATATGCATAAATCAAATACTCAAACCAATACAAATCCACTCCTTGACTCAATCTAGAGTCTCAGGAGGTCCATTGATGCCATCAACATCCACAATCTATCAAGTGTCCTTCACACTTAGGGGAAACTCATCAATAGAATCTGTGAATACATATATATCAATTAACATTAAATCACAACCATCAACATCATCATAAAAATCCATAAGTGAAATATATAACTATGTACTATAACCGGATCACTTGCACGCAAGTGTCCTCAAAGAATAAGTCGATAACATGTGCTTGGAAGAATGGGATGTTACATGCAACATATTTCATTTCTCATAATTTTTTTTTTATTAATGAGTAAATTAGTGTTAACAAATATAACTCATTATTAGTGCCTTAATTTTTAAGGAACAAACTGTCAAACAATCAATAAATTGACATATCAAATGTCAATAAAAATATTTCAAAAAATAATCAATAGAAAGCTAACAAAATTCATGACAAGTTTTTTTTTTACTGTAAACTGAAAGTATAAATTAAAAAAATACTTTTGTTTACTAGAAGTTGAAACACTTATAAAAATATATTTTATTTTCTCAAAAAACAAGGAAAATAGACACCCAGATTCATGATTTTACCCATTATCAAGTGGCAATAAGAGGGAAGAGGGGAGGATACATGTTTCAACCATATAATTATGAGGTGACTATTGATGGAATAAATATTTATGAGATGCAAACACCTCACTTTTCATGCGGGTTTTATATTTAAGGAAAACAATTTTCTCTACAATGGTTCCTTCTCCATTCATTGTTTGGAAATTCTTCCTCTAGTTTGAGATGGTTTGACATTTCCTTATATGCCATAAAACATTCATTTCTAACCAGTATTTTGTTGAGTGAGCTTAGCGCTTGCACTACTAAGAGAGATGAAAGACAAATTGTTAATAATCTTGGATATGATGCACATGAGAGAAATGTTATGAATGTTCTTAAGTGTTTATATGAGAGACCTTAGTTTAGTGAGAAATTTTAGGTTATCACATATTGAATATCTTGTTTTTATGAGTTGTTGGCTCTCTAATATAACATATACAATAGTGAGTGGTTTATTTTCATTAATCATTGTCCATGTATTTCTTTATAGCTTTAAGCACTTATTTCCAACATATATACTTCATGCCTCCCATTTCCCTCACTACGACACCTAGATAGAAGGACAATATTTCTAATATTGGAACTATAGGATTCCNTATTTTATTTTCTCAAAAAACAAGGAAAATAGACACCCAGATTCATGATTTTACCCATTATCAAGTGGCAATAAGAGGGAAGAGGGGAGGATACATGTTTCAACCATATAATTATGAGGTGACTATTGATGGAATAAATATTTATGAGATGCAAACACCTCACTTTTCATGCGGGTTTTATATTTAAGGAAAACAATTTTCTCTACAATGGTTCCTTCTCCATTCATTGTTTGGAAATTCTTCCTCTAGTTTGAGATGGTTTGACATTTCCTTATATGCCATAAAACATTCATTTCTAACCAGTATTTTGTTGAGTGAGCTTAGCGCTTGCACTACTAAGAGAGATGAAAGACAAATTGTTAATAATCTTGGATATGATGCACATGAGAGAAATGTTATGAATGTTCTTAAGTGTTTATATGAGAGACCTTAGTTTAGTGAGAAATTTTAGGTTATCACATATTGAATATCTTGTTTTTATGAGTTGTTGGCTCTCTAATATAACATATACAATAGTGAGTGGTTTATTTTCATTAATCATTGTCCATGTATTTCTTTATAGCTTTAAGCACTTATTTCCAACATATATACTTCATGCCTCCCATTTCCCTCACTACGACACCTAGATAGAAGGACAATATTTCTAATATTGGAACTATAGGATTCCCTCTATCATTATATTGAAATTTTACCATTTTATTTCCCTTTGCATTATTACAATAGTACTTTTGCTGGCCCTCTAGTCTTCCTAGTAATCATTTCAATAATTGTTTTGGTAGAGACTTCAACCCCTTTTAAAGTAGGATCTTGTTGGCCTAGTTCTTTGTGCTCAATATTTATGGAAAAAAGGTGCACTTGGTTTCATATAATTGTATTCCATATTTATTAGTAAGAAAAATTTAAGGGCATATTAACAAATTAAAATCGTAAAAGTAATGATCATAACTTGAAGAAATGTTGCACCTTTTTCTCATAATCACACAAATCACAACCTTTATCACTATACAAAAATCACAACCTTTATCCTAACAAATCATACAAATCACAACCTTTATCATAACAAGTGGATTATGTCACTCTTCTTTGTGTTCCTTTTATTTTCATTCCGTCCCATATATGGGTAAAACATGTTATAAACATTGTTTATAAATTGACTATTGGAACAAGTGGATTATGCCACTCTTCTTTGTGTTCCTTTTCTTTGCATTCCATCCCTTATATTGGTAAAACGTGTTATAAATATTGTTTACAAATTTATAATGATAAAAATATTTATAACCTTGTTATTGCCAACGTTTACGTAAAGAAGTGGATGGATGTTTGGAAATTACAAATTTCATGGTACCATTCTTTTTCCTTTCAATTTTAATTTTTTAAATTACCATAAAAACTATTCTTTCATATAATTTCATGTTTATCACTTTTTTTTTTTTACAGAGGAAAGGACCAACGTTGAGAGGACTCCCTACAGGAGTAGGAAGAGTCCTTCCATTTTCTCTCATGAATGAGGATGAGGCTCCCATATACCAAGAATCCTTCCATTTTCTCTCATGAATGAGGATGAGGCTCCCATATACCTTGAAATTAGCAGCAAAGAACTTAGAAAAAGAACAAAGGGGATGTTTATCCAAGGATAGGTTCCCTTGGTTACACTACCAACAAAAATAGCATGAGTAATGAATAAGGAAGAAAGAGTAACGAATAAGGATTTCCATAAAAGTATTTACATACAAAAGTATGAATCACATTTTTCTAATCTGAATCCCTCTGCTCAACCCAAAATTTAATGAATATTACATACAAAAGTATGAAGCACATTTTTCTAATATGAATCCCTCTACTCAACCCAAAATTTAATGAATAGTTGAAGGATAAAAAGTTGAGGATATCGATGATGACATAATCAACATAATTGTTTTTATGTTTAGGTGATCTTGGTGGCTTTAGTAGCTTGGTTCACCTAATCCTTAACGTACTCATAAAGATGATTCACTTTATCTCCTCTTTCACTTTTAGTGTAACCATTTCCTCTTTAATACAATATATGGTGGAAAATTGTTCTCGTATCACATTCCATGTTGTCCACAGTTAATTTAGTCGAAGATTTCTTAGATTTGACTTTTGAAACTTGAGTAATTATGTTAAATTTTATTCTCAAAACATTTTTATTTTCCATCAATCTAACTTTAATTATTTTATTAGAGCATATTTAATCAATTTGGAGTAAAACTAGACCTTCCAATGATCTAGGTGGATATTGGTGGCCACCCACCTTTTCCAACTGGCTCAAAACAATTTTCTGGCAATTTTCGTAATTTACTACTTTTAGCAGTTTTTAACTTCTGATCCATTTTGAGGGCCTAAATGAAGGTTTTTTTGGGATCGAGCTTCTCAATGATAGTTGAATTCTATGATTGATCCCCCTAAATGAAACTCCTCAACGATACATTTTCAACAAGCTATCGTGCGCCCTAAACAGAGATTGTATGCCAAAGTTACGCCCCCAGAAAGTTGATACACCAAACTACCCAAAACGGGCTCCACAAAACTGTTGGATTTTCATCTTCCGAGGTTAGGGTTTCGGATTTTATTTATGATAAAAATTCCATTGGATCCTCATTGTAAAATCATCATCTTTTGAATGTGATTAGCGAACACATCTCTTCTCAGAGATAAGCTGCCACCATTCTAGCGAGTCTTTCACTCTGTATTTTTACAGTCTTTGTACATTTTCGCTCATTAATAAAAAATTGTGTATTACTATATCTCTGTGTTTATGGTTGCATCATTGATACATTTCTTTTATATTATTGGATATCTGAGATATCTCTGTGGATTGATTTATTATATCTCTACTCTCATTTTGTGCCGAAAATAATCTGGATCAGTGGTATCAGAGAAGGCTGCTCTTGATCATTTTTTTCAGTGCATGTCCCCAACGAGGTCCAAGTATAGAAAGTTGGGTCTCGATCTTGTCTCTCTTGAATAAAATCACTCTCGCATGCCCAATAAACCCTCCATGGTGGAATAAAAGAAAAATGACAGAGCAGACGATTCTATCAAGTTGTTGCTTGAGAATCTCTCACGCGACAGAGGGACGAAATGATGAATAATTTTTCCCACATCCTTCAACGCCTGTCGATAGAAACATTCATATCTTCATCAAACAACCACTTTGGAAGAACCTCTCCTTTCAAGGTACATGTTAATTTTGACATTCCCGTATTTGAAGGTCAAATAGATGCATATGCCCTAGAAAAATGGTTAAATATTCTAGAAGGTTATTTCTATGTTCACCATTTTTCCGACAAGGAAAAGATCACCTTTGCACTCCTTAAATATCTCCCCCATGTCAATCATTGGTGGGAAACTTACTGGGAGAAAAGTTCCATAGAAGAGTCTGGAATATATGGGGT
>SNQJ01S0231127.1:0-14223 GCA_010110895.2 Picea sitchensis | reverse complement strand
TTCAATGCAAATCACAACGGTCATCTTAGTAGAGATAATTTGTGATTTGTGAATCTTGTATCGTAAGGCTTTTGTAATGATAGTACCTTGTGTTTATCTTTGACGTTTTTCTGGAACTCTTAGATGCCAGCAGCGTTTTCGTTGGAGTTAAGTAAACAGAAGAATGCAGTGTTTTAATACAATACCCTATTGTCAATCACAAAATCGCCCATCTCCGTGTGGGGAGGCAATTCAAGACCGCAGTACCATAATGCCCATATCCTTGTGGGGGACAATTCAAGAGCGTAAACGTTTTGAGGCTTTTCTGACGAGGTGTTATTAGAATTTGGCATGGCCTAAAACGTTTTGGACTACAAACACTGTAATTTTTCCCCTGAAATGTTCATATTCAATGCTAATCACAATAGTCATGTTATTGGAGATAATTTGTGAATTGTGAATCTTGCATAATCAAGCTTTTGTAATGAGAGTGCCTCCTTAAACTGAATATTTTCATACCTCTGATTAGATATTTGATTTGGTGTTAGTAGCACTCCAGTACCTTACCAGCATGTAACAAATCCATGGAATACACCATGCATGAATGCAGCGAATCTAACAAATCCATTGAACCCAGACCACCTACATGGCTGATCACTAAATCGCCCATGGGGAAGCAATTCGAAACCCATAGTTCGAAGATTTACACAGTCATGACATTTATATCAATACATTTAGTTCTAAATATAATTTCATGTTTTTTTTTCCAACTTCACACCGCTTCTTTTTTTTTGGGTCAGATCCAGAGACTAGTTATTACCCTCAAACTTCTCTGTCCGATAGGGGCAGGTGACAAATCTGCACTCCTAAAACATGTGGCTCAGAAGATTGTCAACTACTTATTACCCTCAAACTTCTCTGTCCGCACTTCTCTGTCCGATAGGGGTAGGTGACAAAACTGCACTCCTAAAACATGTGATTCAGAAGATTGTCAATAGAATGTAAGAGTACCATCGGTTGGGAATGAACCTGGATCAGTGTAAAAACATTTTCACTTGTTTATTGCTGAATCATCACTTAACTAATTAAAATTGTGACAGCAACATGCTTAATGGTTAGTATCTGGTCTTAAAGATGGCAAACGAAAAGCAAGCCCATGCAGTAGAATGAAAACCTTATACTGTGAACCACTAAATTAGCCCTTATAAGCTTCATACATTGAACATATGCAAGAATAATTATCTTTTAATTAGGAATATGAATGTTGAAAATCTAACTCGTTATCTAGTGATTTCTTAGCAGCTCACAAAACAATAATATATTACTAAAATATTCAACTCAACTCAATTTCATGCAGTACAAGCATAAATAATGAAACCAAATAAATCACACATAAACGCTAGAATTTTTGGGTAAATATCCTTGAAAAAATCCAGAGGGAAAACCAGTGATGAGAATGATTTTATTATGTTAAGATCAGGAATCTCGTAACAAGGATAATGACCCACTGATAATGATTTTCTAGGCATCTGTTACTATCTTTTCTAGATATTTATGATTTTCCACACTGTGACCCGTGGATGTCCGTGACTGTCTCCTATATGGCCCACAAATGTGTATGGAAACCCTATATGGAAAGCTCCTTACACTATAACACTCTCCTATGGCTTCCTTATGTTGAAACCCACCTGCATATGTTTTTGTTCTCTCTTCTCCTTGTCTTGTATGATTTCTAGATGAAAGTCCTTCTTCATCTATCCAAGATCTTGAACCACAGTTCTCCATGAGCCAATACTGTTATCCTTGGTCCTCTTGAATCACCATCGTTCGTGATCCAAGCACTAGAGAAGAGGTCGAGAAGAGGTCCTTCTATATTCTTGAGTGTGACCTTCGAGACTCCACACTAGGAAAGGTCCTCCTTTGCTATCTGTGCGAATGTCTTCTTCCTTCTCTTAGCCTTGCTTTTATAATCATAAATCACAATTTATTTATAATCTCCAAAGTTATCTACACTTGAGATTACTTCTCACACTCACTTTATATTTAGATTATATGTTGCATACTAAGTACTTTTAACATGTTTCATAAATAACTCAATTAACTGATTACATAATTAATTAATAAAAACAATTTACTTCTATAATTCCCTTAACTAAAATAAATTCAAAAATAAAAAACTTTAAACAATTTCCACAAATCTGACACATCAACATCAACACTAACACTGAAATCAAGAAACAACATACATTCATAAGGAATACCCTTCATGTTGAACAATTAAAATTTAATAAGCTATCATTCAATCTCGGATAGTGATGGAAAGGGAATGTCAATCCCCATTTGAACCAACACACAAACACAAATAAGAGAGGATTATAGGTTCTAAAATTCACATAAACAACTGTTCAAAAAGGCACAACAAAATCTAACTAATAAACACACACATTAATCAAAACTTAGGCAAAGGGGAATTTTTGATTAAGTTGCCTCAACTCGTCTTTCATTAAACTTACGAATTTTTTAAAAATTGCATATTCAACGCGACAAAAGTCTTCATTTGCAAGTTCATTAAATCTCAAAATTATACAGTCTTTCAAAGGCCTCAATGGACATTTAGAAACTCGAAATATGACCAGGTTTTCAGACAAGGCTCTCATACAGCCACCTTCAAAAATCCTTTTTCGGTGCTTTCCAGAAAACGTTCATCACCAAAGTTTCAAATCTTCGTTTGCACTTTCTCAAAAACTTTTCTTATTCATGGGCTTTTTCAAAAATAATTAAGTACCATCAACATTTATGAAAAATATTTTTTTTTTTATGGTAAGGGATTTTCAAATATTTAAAGTACTATTGAAGAGAAGTTTGAAAAAAAATTATTATTATTTTTGACATTAATTTGTATATTCTTTTAATAAATTTTGACTTATAAATACTACTTTCAAATTATTTTATGATTTTCATTTTTTTGTTTTTAGATAAAATTAAAACATATATCACTCTTTATTAAACCTATAAAATTATGAAAACAAAACCTGTTAAAACTTTTATGAAATGAAAACAAAGTGCTATCCAAAGGGATTCCATTCGAGCATTTACAAAGTCTTCCTAAACATGTATCAGGGATAATAAAAAAATATAACATTTTTGGTGAACTCTAAATTTTGTCTATTGCACTTTTAGGAAAACATGTATGAGCTCTTTTAAAAAAAAATGTTGTATCTTTTGAAAAAAACCTATATCCCTACTTTCTCAAAAAAAACTTGTATTGATAGTTTTAGAAAAATGTTTTTTTTCTCAATTCATTCATTTTATTGGTGCATTTAAAAAAAAACTTTATTTTTATCTTTTTCAACATTTCTCCAAAAACTTATCAATTCATTCATTTTATTAATTTTATTAGTGCATTCAAAAAAAACTTATATCTTTACCTTTTTCAACATTTCCCCAAAAACTTAATTTTCATCTCGGAATTTCAAAAAAGCCTCTTCCAAACACTTTGTGAATTAGTCCCGCCAAAATTTCAAATCTCCATCCATGCTTTCTCAAAAACTTCCCTTATTCATTTACTCTTTGGAACTTAGGTATCATGAGTGCTTTCAAAATTTATCAAGTGTCATCACTAATTTTGAAAAAGTGTTCATTTTTTGAGGTTCCAAAGAATTAGTTTGTTGTTTAAACAAATTTTGACTTTTGCAAATACTTCTTTCAAATCATTTTATGATTTTATTTTATTTTTTGTTTGTTTGTTTTTTAATAAGATTGAAACATATGTCATTCTATATGAAATGCATAAAATCATGAAACCAAAACATACTAAATTTTTTATAAAATAAAATCAAAGTAAAACTTAAATTTCTGGAATTTTTTAGTCGCTTGTATACTTAACAAGCATTTGCAATGGAAATGTGAGTATTGTAAAATAACTTGACTCCAAGCTACATTACTTGGTGAAAACATCACCTCATTTCAAGGATGGTACACGAATTGAACATTGCTCTCAACTACCCATGATAAACCTAATTGACAATTGGAAGAAAAAAGCTCGTATATTTATATCTAAACAATTACCCATGATAAACCTAGTTGACAATTGGAAGAAAAAAGCTTGTATATTTATATCTATACAATGCATAATTTTTTTTATAATAATCTTTATTAAAATAAAATAGCTTTTGTAGAGACATTTGCATACACATTTGTATCAACAAATGTCAAAAAACATTACCTCTCAAATTTTAAATTTTGTTCATTCTCACTTCTAAAAACAGGTATCGAACACTTTTGAAAAAACATGTATTAGTATCCCCAATTTTCTTTGAGGTTGGCACATGTTGTGCTATGTCCCTTTAAAGTATCACATATTATCGTCACACTTTCACATTCAATTTGACTTTTCAACATTATGAAAATGTACTTTTTCATTTACAAATTCAATTGCTATACTTAATTAAGACGTTGTCTAACTGTTCTACGAAATGGTTTTTTTTACCTAAATCCAAGGATATAAATCTGCAGGAAATCACTATGTTTTGTTGTTTAAAATCCATTTCTGAATGCTAAAATAGATTCAGCTTGCTGAAAAGTCCATGAAGAAATAGTGAGATTATACAGAAATAATTACTCAAATCTATGAATTTAACAATTTTTGGTAAGATTTGGAACAAATGTCTAAAAAAAAATAAAAATAAACCATTTAATAGAACATTTAAACTACTAAGTAATTAATGTTTTTTTAGAAAAGCAAACTACTACCTAATTAATGTTTTTTAGAAAAGCTAACAGTATCAATTGTTCAAATTTTGTGATAAAACTATATTTTTAATAATTTTGACCAATTATTAATCGATTGAAATAGTCAAATATTCATCAAAAAACTATATTTTTAATAATTTTGACCAATTATTAATCGATTGAAATAGTCAAATATTCATCAAAAGACGAAATCGATAAAAATTGGACTTCGTATGCTTCCGGCCCAACAGCTCAAAGCAAGCTTCTAGATCTGATTAGAGGAATCCTACAATCCTGACCGCGTCCTCGTCTCAGCTGAGAAATTATTCAAAATTTAACATTAACAGTAATTTAAAATATGATCTATCTACCTTATTCAAATTTCACGATCAAACTATATTTTTAATAATTTTGTCCAATTATTAATCGATTGAAACAGTCAAAAAATCATGAAAATTTCAAATCGAACTTGGTATGTTACCTGTCCAACGATGGCTCTTCCAATCACGACCGCGTCCTCGTCTCAGCTGAGAAATTGTCAATGAATGTCGTACCTTACACGTCAACTTTCCTGGTCCACTTCTGCTACCAAGTCTTTGCGTGCATTTCCATCTCCAATCAGCTCTTATATACGTTGAAGTATGTCCCCTAAAGATGCACAGAGCTCTAATATCTATGGCGTGGTGTTTGTAACATATGAATAAATCACAGACCATCAATTCTCTGGTAGGCTGCCATTGATTTAGAACCAGATGCTATATTGGAATTGCATCGGCCAGATTAATAGTATCTATCTGTTTGACTTACAAAGTTAAATAAATGGGCAACTGTGCTACGCCTTGTACATCTAAACTAGTTTACACCGAAGCCCGTGGCGCCCTAAACGAGCAGCCCCTTCATCCCGCTGGGGACGATAACAAAAATGGCCAAGATGGACAGAAGCCCAAAGACAGAAGCAGAAGCAGATCAACCGAAAGCAAAGAAGCAGAAAATTTTAGTTCCTCGAAACAGGCTGTTTCGTGTAAGAACACAGAGGCAGGTATTGTGAGGGTTAAACTTGTTATCAGAAAGAAAGAACTGGAGGAATCGCTGGCTAATGGTTCTTCTAAGCAGGAGGTCATAGAGGATCTGTTGGTGAAGCTTCAACCTAAATTAGGTGATGAGAGTACCTCAGTATATAATACATATGAAGAGAATTGTGGTACTGCAGGGCTGATGAGCAGTCACAGAGGTTGGAAACCGTCGTTGGAGAGCATCCCTGAAGACAAGAATACTAATGATTAACTGGCGACGGGATTGATCTGCTAATTTGGAATGAGCTGACAAGACCCTAGTGATCTTGAAAGGTTTTCTCTTTGTTTCAGAGTTCTATCATGAATCATAGCATAGCTATGGTTATCATGCAAATTTGCCAAAGGAAAAGAGAGATACAGAGAGAGTGACAAAATACATGGATTATATGGATCTTTAGGTGTTAAGAAAGCCCAGAAGACAGTTGGATAAGATAAATATCAACTGTAATTTTTCCGTTCGAAATGTACATATTTTATGCAAATGACAATAGAGATAATTTGCTATGTGAATAATAAAGATGAATTGTTATTTGTATATTTTTCACAATAATTTTCTAAGTAATCAAAATTATAGTGATTTTGGAATCTTTCTTTTTTAATATTTTTTTTTTGAAAGAAATAAAAATAATCTTTTACCTTAAATTCAGATAGGCCAACTAATCTAAACAAATATTAATCATCTCCATAATCAATCATAATTATTGCAAGCCACAACGCAACTCTACATAATCACTGCAAATCACAATTGTTAGTAGAGATAATTTGTGAATTGTGAATCTTGCATGATAGTACCTTATGTTTATCTTCGACGTTTTTCTGGAACTCTTATGCAGGCAGCGTTTACGTTAGAGTTAGGTTAAAAGAAGAATGCAGTGATTCAATACCATACCATGTCGCCAATCACAAAATCGCCCATCCCCATGTGGGGAGGCAATTCAAGACCGAAGTACAATAACGCCCATGTTCCTGCGGGGTACAATTCAGGAGCGTATAAACGTTTCGGGGATTTTATGACGAGGTGTCATTAGAATTTGGCATGGCCTAAAAAGTTTTGAGCTGCTATCAACTGTAATTTTTTTCCATGAAATCTTCATAATCAATGCAAATCACAATAGTCGTGTCAATTAAGATAATTTATGAATTGTGAATCACTTAGAATTAATGGAGATTAGTTGCAGTTGGCTCCAACCGTTTCAAATTGTATGGCATCATATACTTATATCTTGTAATTCTCATTGATTAATTGAACGAACCTTGGCTTTGCTTCCCCGGCCTTCAGGTGCTGTGAGTGGGTTTTACATTTTCTTGTTTCTTAATTCAGGTGCTGTGAGTGGGTTTTACATTTTCTTGTTTCTTAAGTTGGTATCAGAGCTGCATGATCATTGTCCATTGTGAGAGGATTGCTGGAGGATCGTTGTCTGTTGCTGTTCATTGAGTTCGCTCGATCGCTGGAGGATTTGAGGATCACTGTCCATTGTGAGCGGATCACAGAGGCAGATCGTTGTCTATACTGCAGAGGCAGATCGCAGAAGCGAGATCAACCCATGAGAGATTAATGGTTGTCTATTCTGTGAGGAGGCAGGTCGCTTGGTATCGGTCGAAGGAGAGGGCCGATCGCTCCATTAGTGGTCTGCGAGATCGAAGGAGAGAGTCGATCGCTCTATACACTGCTTCGAAGTCTGTGGAGAGGCTGTGCACCACGTCCACTTAGGACCATTTAGGGTGCAAAAATTCTTGTTCTCTCGTGGGCTTCCNCTGCAGAGGCAGATCGCAGAAGCGAGATCAACCCATGAGAGATTAATGGTTGTCTATTCTGTGAGGAGGCAGGTCGCTTGGTATCGGTCGAAGGAGAGGGTCGATCGCTCCATTAGTGGTCTGCGAGATCGAAGGAGAGAGTCGATCGCTCTATACACTGCTTCGAAGTCTGTGGAGAGGCTGTGCACCACGTCCACTTAGGACCATTTAGGGTGCAAAAATTCTTGTTCTCTCGTGGGCTTCCTTCCTTGGCGCCTGGTGCTTGTTCTTTGGGCGCTTATCCTGTGCGATCGTTGTGATGCACAGGATGAGAGGCGCACAAGTATTTAATCTGATCATTCCAAAGCAGATTAATTTTATAAGAACTTCAGCATGGCATTCAGAGTCTGAATCGGGAGTTATCAGACCGGGAGATACTCTTGTATGCATTGAGAAGGGAGAAGTTATCTCAGGCACTCTTTGCAAGAAATACCTTGGAACTTCTTCAGGATGTCTTATTCATGTGATCTGCGGGTCTTATCCATCGAGCCATACCCATCTTCTTATGAAAATTCTCATGATCGCAGCTGATCGCTGCTGATTTTTATCGTTGATATCGGTAATTTGGTGATTTGAGTTTGTATAATTTGGTGATTAAAGCGATAAGAAATAAAAATGAGATCACTTTCTCAACTAAGTTTGCAAGGATGGAAAATCCATTGGCATAAACCTATCTCAATGAAGCCAACAAATTAGATGGTTTGAATTTCATCAATTGGAAATTCAAAATGTAAACCTTGATGGAAGGTTATGGCCTATGGACAATCGCGAAAGGAGATGAAGTGCGATCCGATGCGACTGTAGGTGTGACAGCGGAAAAAATCCTAGATTGGGATAAGCGAGAGAACAAAGCCAAGGTATTGTTGAGAATGTCTGTTAATGATAGCATAATTCTGCATATTAGAGATGCTAAGACTTCTAGTGAAACCTGGAAAGTACTTAAGGATCTGTATCAGACTAATAATACAAATCACATTCTTTTCCTAAAGAGTAAATTGCTAAGGATTAAAATGGATATAAATGAGACTATTAGTACTTTTCTTGGGTGAATTAAATAAATGAAAGATAAATTGGGAGATATAGGAGAAAAAGTGTCAAACAAATGAATTATAACAGGCCTTACAGGGAGAGAGAAAGCTCCTACTTTTGAGGAAGTGACAGGTATATTGTTGCAAGATGAAGAGAGGCGCACGAATTTGAATGCTACTGTACACATTCACAATGTTGTGTATGTCCTTGACATAAAGAAAAAATTGATTTATGTGTCCACAATTACAGATCAGAATTTGAAGGTAGAATTCTTCAAGACACATTGTATACTGAAGGACTTGCAAGATCATTATAGAATTGTTGCCTCAAGAGTCAGCATTGGAGGTCTGTACAAACTTGATGTCACCAACAAGAATCATCAAGCATTGACTTCTGCAACTATGCCTACAGAAACTCTTTGGCACCAAAGGTATGGTCACATTAATTATCATGATTTGTTGTTATTACAAAAAAAAAGTATGGTTGAAGGAATCCCTATGTTGATGAATGAGTATGTTACTTGTGAAGACTGTGCATTAGGAAAGATGCACATAGATGGATTCCCTTCTAATCTTGATAGGAGAAAAAAAGATTTATTAGAACTTGTGCACACTAATGTTTGTGGACCAATGCAGACAAGGTCACTAGGAGGTGCTTATTATTTTTTGTTATTTATTGATGACTGCACAAGATACACATGGGTTTATTTCCTTAAGAAAAAGAGTGATGTTTTTGAATACTTCAAGGAATTTAAAAACATGGTGGAGAAGCAAACAGGAAAACCCATCAAAATCGTCCGCTCAAATCAAGGTGGAGGGTACGGATTGGGGAACTTCATCAAGTATTGCAAAGATCATGGAATAGTACAAAAATTTACAGTACCCCACACTCCATAGTAGAACGGAGTTGCAGAAAGAAAAAACAAAACTCTGGTGGAGTGTGCATGAAGTATGATGAAAGGTAAGAATCTCTCAAATACTTTTTGAGCCGAGGCCATTAACACTATTGTTTATTTAAAGAATAGAATTCCAACAAGGTGTCTTGATCATAAAACTCATTTCAAAGCCTTGTATGATTCTAAACGAGGATTTAATAATTTGAGGATATTCGGGTGTAAGGATTTTACACACATTCCAAAGGATAACAGGAAGAAGCTTGATGCTAAAGCTATCAAATGTATTTTTTAGGGTACTGTTCAAAATTTAAAGTATATAAACTATTTGATCCATCTACTCACAAAGTGTTTTCAAGGAGATATGTAATTTTCCATGAGAAAGCAGAAGGAAATAATGAAGACAACAGTCATGAATGATGTCATGCACTTCTTAAGTATGAGGAGGTCAAACAAGAGAAGCAACAACACGAAAAGGCATCCAGAGACATGGATACATCGAGGAATGAAGAAGAGTCTTCACAAAATGGATAAGAAGTCACCCTCCAATTGAGAAGATCTTCACGACAGGTTCATCCACCTGAAAAGTATAAAGATTATGCCCTAATGAGTAATATTTAAAATGTCATAGAACCCATGATTTTTAATGAAGCTAATGAACATGAAGAGTGGAGAAAAACAGAGGAAGAATATGACTCTATAATGAAAAACAAAACTTGGGAATTCACTGAATTGCCTAAAGATAAAAATCCCATAGGATGTAAATGGATATACAAACCTAAATTCAAAGTAGATGGTAGTATAGATAAATATAAATCCAGATTGGTGGAAAAAGGGTATTCACAAAAATAGGGCATTGATTATGCAGAAACATTTGCACCAGTAGCTAAATTAAACACTATAAGAATGTTAAGTGCACTAGCTACAAAATACCATTGGAAGCTTCACCAATTAGATGTAAAGTCTTCTTTTCTAAATGGTGAGTTAAAGGAGGAGGTTTACCTTACTCAACGAGATGGGTTTGTGAAAAGTGGTCAGGAACATTTAGTGTGTAAATTAAAGAAAGTATTGTATGGACTGAAACAAGCACCTAGGTCATGGTATGAGAAGATAGATTCATTCTTTATTCAACAGGGTTTTATGAGGAGCAAAAGTGATCCAAATCTGTATACCAAGTTTGATGAAAAGGGGCATGTTGTATTGATTTCCTTATATGTTGATGATTTAATTATTACAGGAAATTCAGAAAAATTGATTAGTGGAATTAAGAAGCAGATGTCACGGGTATTTGAAATGAAATATCTTGGTGAGTTGCATTTCCGCCTCGGTCTTGAAGTTTGGAGAAATGTTGGTCAAACCTTCGTGTCTCAAGGTAAATATGTCAGAGAAGTACTTAAGAAGTTTAAAATAGATCAGTGTAAAGTTTCTTATGTTCCAATGCAGTAGAACACAAAACTTTACTGTGAAGATGGTTCGAAGGAGGTAAATGATACAGTGTATAGACATATGGTGGGAAGTTTGAACTATCTCACTACAACCAGACCTGACATAGCATACTCTGTTAATGTGTTAAGTCAGTTTATGGAAAAACCTCTAGAAATCCATTGGAATGCAACGAAAGGGGTACTTAGGTATCTCAAAGGCACAATCAATTATGGTATTAAATATACTGACTCATTCCATGTTGAGCTGACAGGTTACTCAGATTCAGATTAGGCTAGAAATACGGATGATCAGAGATCTACAACAAGTTATATCTTTGGCATTGGATCTAGGATTGTTTCATGGAGAAGTAAGAAGAAACCTATTGTATCTTTGTCATCCACTAAGGAAGAATATAAAGTGTTGTGTGCAACAACTTGTGAAGTTGTTTGGTTGAGAAGACTACTTCAAGATGTTGGAGAAGAACAAAGGAAAGCTACGATAATCAAATGTGATAACCAAAGCTCAATCAAGTTGGAAAATAATCCATTTTATCATTCAAGGACAAAGCATGTTGATACTCAGTTCCATTTTGTTCGAGAAAAGATGCAGTCTAATGACATTGCTTTAATGTATTGTAATACTATTGAAAATGTTACTGATATTTTCACTAAGCCTCTTGGGAAGATCAAATTTGAACTGTTTAGAGAGATGTTAGGTGTGGATGCCAATCTTTTCTCCATTAAAGGGGAGAATTAGAATTAATGGAGATTAGTTGCGGTGATTATCTGAGGTTGGATTCAACCATTTCAAACTATTTGGCATCATATATTTATATCTTGTAATTCTCATTGATTAATTGAATGAAGCTTGGCTTTGCTTCCCCGGCCTCCAGGTGCTGTGAGTCAGTTTTACATTCTCTTGTTTCTTAAGTGAATCTTTCAAAATGAAGTTGTGTAATGAGAGTGCCTTTGGTTTATCTTTGTTTTTATTTAGATGCAAGTAGCACTTTCTTGACTCTATGCAACGACATGCGTGCTAGTTTCTGAGAAACTATTTTATCACTAGCCTAGAGTGGACTTGGATGTATTTTCTGCCTTGAGCACAGTTATATAATATAATATAACCATAAATTTTATGTTGGAAAAAAGAAAAAAGTAAAGATTTCGTTAGAGTTAGTTAAAATGGACATTTGAATACCTCTTATTAGAGATTTTTGTTTGGTGTTAGTAGCACACCAGTACCTTAACAACAGAAGCAGGTCAAAAAGATTGCCAACCACTAAAGCCTCGACCCAAGAACCTTCTATCCAATAGAAGCAGGTCGGCAACCACTACGGCCTCAACTCAAGCACCTTATATCCAACAGAGGTAGGTCGACAAGATTGCAGCAAAGCGCAAAGATACCTTTTGCACACAGTCATCTCATGTAGTCCGACTAGTTGAACAGATTCAACCCTGCCAACAACAGGTTTGTGACATTATTCCACAAACCAAGCAGTGCAATGTCTCCAACAAGGCAAGCAACTCACCAAGATACAGATTTAACAAACTATTTTCCCTCTCCTCTGGGAACTCAACACAATGGAGACAATTGCTTTCTAATTATGGAGGATTGATCTAGGTGGATATTAGTGTCCACCCACCTTTTTCAACTGGCTCAAAATAGTTTTCTGGAAATTTTGTTAATTTACTATTTTTAGCAGTGTTTAACTTTTGGGGCCATTTTAAGGGCCTAAATGAAGGTTTTTTGTGACCGAGCTTCGCAATAATAGCTAAAATCTCTATTTGAGCCCTCAAAATGAATCTCCTCGACGATACCTTGCCAACGAACTATCGTGCACCCCAAACGAAGATTGTATCCCAAAGTTACGCCCCCGAGAAGTTGATACACCAAACTACCCAAAACGGGGTCCATAAAACTGTTGGCTTTTGATCTTTCAGGGTTAGGGTTTTGGATTTTATTTATGATAAAAAAGGCCTTTGGAGCCTCATTGTAAAATCATCTTCTTGCGAATGCGATTAGAAGACACATCTCTTCTCAGAGATAAGCTGTCACCATTCTAGTGAGTCTTTCACTCTGTATTTTTATAGTCTTTGTACATTTTCGCTCATTAATAGAAAATTGTGTATTATTGTATCTCTGTGTTTATGGTTTCATCTCTGATACATTTATGTTATATTATTGGATATCCGAGATATCTCTGTACATTTATTTATTATATCTCCGCTCTCATTTCGTGTCGAAAATAATCCGACGGATCATGATGGATTGGAGGTCCTGCGACACAAGGGGTGTCTTAGTGGCGTGAATGGCATGGAGTTGTGAAATAATGCCAGAATGACCTTTTTTTAGGATATTTTCCATGCGATGGGAACTGATGATATCCATGGAACCGACAGTGATGCCTTGGAATGTATATTATTGGCCCACCTGGTTGAATTGCATGGTAATTCCTTAAAATCCATGAGAATCAGACCTAGAGTCCTTGGCCATTTTGCACCCAACACAATGTCACAACCACCCATGTCGATAGAAAACATATGATATTTCATGTGGTACTGACCAATTTGGAGACACACATTTTCACAATTCCCCCACATTTCACAGACCAGCCATTGGCAATCATGATTTGAAAATTATTGACTGCACAGATATATTAATCAGTTTCTTAGGAAATGTGGCAATGAATAAAATTATGGGTGCTTCCACTGTCAGCAAGGATGATGAACTTATGATTCTTAATGTAACCAATTAGCTTGAGGGTTTGGGGAGTAGAGAACTTAGTGAGAGCATTCAAGGAAATGACCGATTCAACTTCAGGAGGGTCGGAGGGTGGGGTCATGTCAGTGGGTTCAAGTGGCTCGGCCACAAAGAGGGCCTCGACATCATCTTCCAAAACATCCTCGAAGATGGCCATAAAAATATTTTGTTCCTTACACTTTTTCTTAGGAAGATATTTGTCATCACAATTATAACAAAGGCCTTTGAGTTGGCATTCAACCATTTCTTCCCTGGTCAATTTTTGTATCTTTAGTGGAGTGGAAGAAGGAGTGGGAGTGACTGGTCTAGGGCAAGGAATAAAAGAGGTTTTTCAATTTTGAGAAGAGACAACCTGTTGTGTTTCCTTATCTATTTTAGTAGATTCCACCCAACTCTAAGGCTGAACCATGAGGACATGGGCACGAATCTCATCCTTGAGGCCACTAATAAAACATTCTTGGAAAAAAAGCATCAGACATGCCCCCTGTATGGAAAACCAATTGCTCAAAAGAGGCTATAAATTCTTCTACCGTGCCATAT
>SNQJ01S0231126.1:0-14169 GCA_010110895.2 Picea sitchensis | reverse complement strand
CTGCTCTCTTAGAAAACGAAATTTAATGGGAATATGCTTTGTTTTTTAATGCATAACAGGATTTTTAGAAATACCAATTGCACTAGTATTATCATAGAAGATAGGTATAAGTTCATCATAATGAATATGTATATCTTCCAACATCTGTTTCATCCATATAATCTGAGTGCAACAAGTTGTGGCTTCTATGTATTCTGCTTCAACAGTAGACATAGACACTGCTGATTGTTTTTTACTTGACCAACTAACAAGACACCCTCCAAGAAAAAATGTTGCTCCACTAGTACTCTTCCTTTCCTCAACACAACTTTCCCAATCAGCATTAGTGAAATAATATAAATCAAGCTAATTACCTATAGGATATCACAAACCATATTATGTTGTCTCCTTTAAATATCTGAAAATTCTTTTGACTGCAAGTAGATGAGAAGTTTTTGGTGAATCCTGAAACCCACCAACTTCACAAACTGCATGCATAATATCAGGTCTTGTAGTTGTAGCATAAAGAAGACTACCAACCATAGATCTGTATTGTATCTGATCAACATCTTTAGTATCATCAAACTTAATTAATTTACAACCAGTAACCATGGGAGTGCCAACTGGTTTAGATTCTTCCATCTGGAATTTCTTAAGCATTTCATTAATATACTTGGTTTGAGAAATAGAAATACCACTATCAGATTGAGTAATTTGCAAGCCTAAGAAAAACTTCATTTCTCCTAGCATGGACATCTCAAACTCTTTCTACATACTTTTAGCAAACTATTTACTGAGTCGATTATCATCACAACCAAAAATTATATCATCTACATATATCTCCACAATGATCAGGCTATCATTTTCTTCTTTAATGTATAGGTTACTATAAATGTTACCTTTCCTAAATCCTTCCTGCCTCAAGTATTTGTCAAGTCTAGAATACCAATCCCTTGGTGCTTTCTTCAGCCCATACAATGCCTTTTTCAACCTATAAACATATTGTTTTGCTTCTTGTACCTGAAAACCCTTTGGTTGTTCCATATATACTTCTTCCTCTAAATCACCATTCAAAACTGCAGACTTCACATCCATTTGGTAAAATTTAAGGTGTTTAGAACTGGCATAAGCTAGAATCAGTCTAATGGATTCCATTCTTGCAATAGGAGCAAAAGTTTCTCCACAATCTATTCCTTCTACCTGTGCATACCCTTTACAAACTAATCTAGCCTTATTTCTAGTTATTTTACCTACTTCATCCATCTTATTTCTGAAAACCCATTTAGCCCCTATGACATTCTTATTCAAAGGTCTAGGAACCAACTCCCATGTCTTATTCTTTTCTATTTGACTAAGTTCTTCATTCATTGCTTTCATCCAGTATTCATATTTAATTGCTTCTTCAACACTTTTGGGTTCAATCAAAGAAAGTAAAGATACATGTTCATGAATTGAGGTGGATTCTTGCCTTCTGTTTCTTGTTTCAACACCTACATTTAAGCCACCAAGTATTTGTTCTTCAGGATGATTTTTTTGTATTTTCTTGTTTGGATTCTTTGATGGAGTCATGCCTTTGGATGGAGTTGTGCCCTTTATTAAGGTAGGAATTAATTGTTCACTGTCAGCAGCCTTAGTTTCTTCTATTTCACTTACTTCCTCATCCATCTTATGTTTTTCATATATATCATGTATTTGTTGATCCTTTTGTTTAGGTTTAGTCTTCAAAAATGAGGACTCATCAAACCTTACATCTATAGATTCAACAATCTTTCTTAATCTGAAATTATAGCATTTATAAACCTTTCTTGAACATGAATATCCAACCAATATGCCTTCATCAGTTCTTGAGTCTAATTTTCCCAGACTTTTATCAATTCTTTTAATGTAACACTTACTCCCAAAAATTCTAAAATGTTTTATGTTTGTTGGTCTTCCTTTCCATAATTGATAGGGTGTCTTATCATTATTATTTCTTAGCAAATTTCTATTCAAGATGTGTAAAACAATGTGAACAGCTTGAGGCCAAAACATGTCATTCAATTTGGACTCATTTAACATTGTTCTTGCCATTTCCATAACAGTTCTATTTTTTCTTTCAACAACACCATTTTGCTGAGGTGTTTTTGTAACAAAGAAATGTCTTTTAATTCCATTTTTAACACAGTAATTGTTAAATTCTTTTGATACAAACTCTCCTCCATTGTCTGACCTTAAACACTTAATCTTCATATCAATTTCATTTTCAGTCAATTCTTTGAAAACTTGAAAATAGATAAAAGTTTCAGACTTCTTTTTCAATAAGAACAACCAAGTCATTCAAGTAAAATCATCCACAAATAACAGAAAGTATCTTTCACCATTTAGACCTTTTGTCCTCATAGGTCCACACACATCAGTATGTGTTATTTCCAAAGGTTTTGTTGTAGAATATTCCTTTGTTATAAACTTGACCCTAGTTTGTTTACCATGTTGACATTGTTTACAAATAGAGTTGGAAAGATTCTGTATGACAGGTAAGTTTCTTATTGCCTCTTTTTTATTTAACTGAATCATATTGTCAAAGTTAATATGTCCAAGTCTTTTATGCCATAATGAACTTTCATCTTCATGTCCAAGATATAAATTTTCATCCTTCTCATCTAAAATGTATATGTTATTTTATGTCCTTGTAGCTGTTCCAACTAACTGATTTGTTTTAACATCCCTAATTTGACATTGTTTAGAATCAAATATCATAAGATGTCGTTTATCACATGTTTGACTTACACTCAACAATTTATGTTCCATATTTTCAACCAGTAAAACATTTTCAGCCATTATGTATTTGTTCAAACAAACAGAGCCTCTTCCAACTATTTGAGCTGATTGATCAGTACCAAATGTGACTGAACCTTCTTTTCTTTCATCTAAAGAATCAAAGATTTGTTTTGTGCCTGTCATATGTTTTGATCATCCATTGTCCACACACCACTTAACTTTATGATCAGCTTGTAAAACAAGTTTGCACTCTTCAATTTCTAAATGATCATTCTTCCTTTTCCAATAGCTAGTTTTCTGATTTGTATATTGGTTTATAATAGATTTTTGGAAATTCATTGGACAGTTTCTTGAAATATGTCCAAAGTTATTACACCTATAGCATTCAACTTCAAATTTTAAAGCATCAAATCTGTTATGTGATTTGTTCACATTGTTCTGAATAGATTTATCATGTCTTCTTTCATATTCAAAACTAGATATTCCATGATTGTTATGTGCACTTATGTTTCTTAAAAAAATGTTACAAAAAATGGCTTTGTGTCCATACTTATAACAGAAGAAACAGTAACCTTCAAACCTGTTTTGATGTCTGCCATAACTTCTTCTATGCATTGTTGAAGCCTGATTCTCTTCTTTCCTGTCTGATTCAATCTTCTTGCTAGTAATTTTCTCACAATTATCCTCTATACCTACTTTCTCAACACTTGAACTAGAACATCCATTAGTTATTGCAGATTTATAACCAATTCCAGTCTTATCATATGTTGATCTCTGACTACAAATAATTTGATTCAACACTTGAGAACTATGATTCATGTTATTTTCTTGTACTTTCTTTCTTAATGAGATTACTTCTGTTGGTGACGGAAATCACTCCTGGATTGCTTGCAGGAGCAGAGCCCGACGCCCATCAGTTTTTATGTCACGGTTTAATAAATGGGGTGATCAAATCGGTAAAGACTCAAGAAGATAAAACTCTGACTCAGGAGACCGGGCCTAATATGTATGCAGCAAGGGAGGTCTTGATCCAACTTCTGTCAGTAAATGGATTAAAAGGTGGTAGATGGAGGACTTGTGAGAAATATGAGAAAGATGCCTCGGGTGACAGGCCTTCGGAAGCTTGGGGAAGAAAAACTCAGAGACCAAGATCCTCTTGGTCCAGAGTTTCAAGGAGTTGAAGGGTGACTCGACTGGATCCTCCAATTCCAAGCCATTCCAGCGCTGAGAAAACACAAGAACTGATTAGAAACGTTGTGACTATTGCAGTGATCCAACCTACATCATCCTACAACAACGCAACTCGACTGGATCCTCCAATTCCGAGCTGTTCTAACACAGTAAACAAAGAGATGGAAAAAGAGGTTGACATCCATAAAGTAAGAAGTCTCAAATGCCTTATACATTAACCAGAGCGATGAGCGCTTCATCAAAACTTTACAATCGGGAGCTTTGCTCAACCATCGACCCCCCTACAAAAATGGTGAAAACGCCTACCTATACTCAAAACAACAACCATAGCAAAAACAAGACGCTGCATTAAAAACATTGCATCTACATGTCTTCTGACAGTCTGCGCATGCAGACTGGATGATCATGTGCCTATGAAAGACGCCATCTTAACTGCACGTGGCTCAACCAAGGGGAGTAGCTGAGCCATTAATTGTCGAGCTAGCATGTTCAGACTTCCTTCGGCTAGTCGAGAACTCGAGCATGGCTTCTCTGGAAAAATGGGTACGCAGGACCCTCTTGAGCAGACTGCTTTCCAGACCCTCCATGCCTTGCAATTAATGGGTGAGGTGAGGTTTCAACCACCCTCTTTCTTCTTCATTCATTCCCAGCAGGCACCGGGATTTAGATCACATCGAATCAACATCTGGAGAACACAGTGCCCCCCCTTCTGAAACTCAAATCGGTGCCTTTGGCCTCCCTTTGTACAACCCTTTCTACTTTTTCGAATGACCATGGGCCTTGACCCTATGCCTAATTTCCAGAGTGCCTTCAGCGTTTCGAGGTTCGTGAATAGGAAGGAGTAGGTTTTCAATCTATCAAAATCGCAATGGGTGAAATGCCGGGAGGGTCTAACGGTCACCACGCGTTCCTCCAAGATGGATGGCTGAGACTGCTTTTCGGCGCTTTGGGACCCGAGTGGCCAAATGATAAACATTAGCGCCTCTCCTCCAAGATTGCTCCTTTACGACCAGGCGCCAAAACCACAGGCCTGATTCTAGGCACTATCGTCATTTCGGGGTTCAGGGTTTCGAGAAGTGAAATGACAAGGGACTTTTACCCCTCGAACTTTCGAATGTCGATATACCGATGTGACCCGATCTTGTGCCACGCGTCCTTTAGATGAATGGCCCAGATAGTAAATTATTATAAAGGGGGTTGCCCCCATTTGCAGGCTCTCTTTCGGCGTTTCAGCTGTAAAGAACGCGAGGCTCCTTGTCTCCCAAAACACCAATCCTTGATACGCCGACTGGCCGCCACCTGTCCCAGTTGGATCGGATGACCCAGATTCGCCTTGAACTATGGGCGCTACCCTTCGTGCTAAATCCTGGGCAACTTGACAGCCCCGAAATCCCGATGACCATTGATCTGTTTCGTGGATGGATCTCGGTTGCCGACAACAAAATCGTGCCTGCTCGCTTGACTCATAACCAAAAAAGAGATCCTTCCGCTGTTGCGCTTGGGTTTTTCCCATTCATCCTATAGACCTGGGTGATCTTAGGCCCAAGACAAGAAATGTCGCTAACATTAGGCTCCATGGGGGATAGAGTCTTCTCTGTGATGCTCTAAGAACTCATTCTACAGCTTCAGTGGCTTGTTGTTGGGCTATGGAGTTAGGCTCAAAACATCCTGCTGCTGAAAATACAAGCCGAAAAATAAAAGCAAAAAAATAAAGATACATGCTCAAAGGAACTTATTTATATACAATCCTAAACTAATAAAACAGTTTACATGGGGCTAGGTGAAAGCATATTTCCACCATAGCCATTCAAGCAACTTCTTGGATAGAAGCTCCTTCCTTCTGTCGATGATCACCAACAGATAGTGTAACCGTGACAGCAGAATGGCTACACTCTTCAACTTCTCCTCACAGGCTGAAGTTGATATGAAATAGGGCGGCTCCAAGGCATAAAATACATGCCACTCCATCTATTCTCCGACAGGGTCATAGAATGAGTGGCCAATTTCAGAAAATTGGCGACAGGCAGACTCCTCTACTACACAACTATTCTCATGTGGCTGAATATCTCTAACAAGAATAGGTGAGTGGACAACTGTCGTAGGCTCACTGATCTCAGGTGGTGGCTGCTCCCTGACTGGCTCCGGATAGAAAAAGAAATGCGCGCTCAACCTTTCCTCTGGTTCCTCCTCCTCTTTTCCGTGCACTCCCCCATCTTGTGAAATGGGAATGGTCTCCCGATCCTTCTCTTCAATCCCAAATGTAAATAAATCATGGGAAATCTCATGAAGGAAGAAGGAGAAATCCTCTTCCACAATGGCTTCTTCGTTTAAATCTGAGACAGTAGGCCCATCGGGGGCAGATGCTAACGCATCCAAGAAATCTTCAATAATCTCTTCAAAAGAGCTACTTAGATCATCTACCTCGAAGACTAGAAAATCCTCTTCGCTGTCTTTAGATTCCTATTTTGCACATTGGGGAGTGGGGAATATTGCCTGCTCCACTAGTTCACTCAGGTCATCTTCTTCCTCCCAGGCTGGAAAATGCTCTGCACAGTCTTCAGATTTCAACCTTTCTAATTGAACAGAGAGATACTTCACCTGTTCCCTCAGCTCACTCAGGGTGTCTTCTTCCTCCCTGGGATCTTCATCACTTCCATAACACTCCTCTTTTGCTGACAAATGGGGAGGAGAAAGGAATGATTTCTGATCCAGGTCGTCAGGATTATCCTCACAGCCTATGTCAGAAATAGCTTCATTTTGTATAGAGTTGTGGTATCCCTCACCATAGTTATGACAAATTAACTCGGAGGGATAAAACTCCTAAAAATAGGAGATGAAAGCTGCATGAAACTCTGAGAGTGAAGGAATGCTAGCAGGGGGTAAAGAATGATACCATTTACGTGCATCCCCTGCTAACGAGAACACAAACATCTTAAGTAATACATCCTCATGATGTATCTCCCACTGACGTGTGAGTTCATGAAACTCACTGAGGTGCTGAGCAAGGTTGTCCTTTTCACATTTTCCAAATATGGGAAAATAATTGCCCCATTCATTTAGAGAGGGGGAAACATTAGGAAAACTAGGAATAGCAGAAAAATTAAAAGGAGAAAACCTGCGAGCAAGGATTTTCTCCATATCGAACCAGTGGAGTCGCCAATCGATCCTTGAATCATGGAGTCTCCAGGTGAAATATGCGCAGCTTCTAATGTGTCTGGTCCTTGTTCACCATCGAAGGCCAGATCCTAACATTGTTGTTACCCTAGGAAGCTTCTTAGGCTGAGAAAGCAGCTGCTGAAACCTTCTCGAGAAAGATCCTCTGGGTCAGCTTTCAGGTGTGCCAACAATACCCACAGCTGAATAGTGAAGTGGAAACAATGGAGTCACCACAGTGGAGTCGCGAGGTGCACAGTAGCAATATTAAAGGGCTCTGATGTCTGATGCACCTTCAGAATCAAAGGTTCAATGTCGTTCTGCCCAGGGAAAATCTTCAACTTCGTCCCGGCAACGGTGCCAGAAATGTTGGCGATGGAAGTTGCTCCTGGATTGCTTGCAGGAGCATAGCCCGACGCCCATAATTTTGTATGTCATGGTTTAATAAATGGGGTGATCAAATGGGTAAAGACTCAAGAAGATAAAACTCTGACTCAGGAGACCAGGTCTGGTATGTATGCAGCAAGGGAGTTCTTGATCCAACTTCTATCAGTAAATGGATTAAAAGGTGGTATATGGAGGACTTGTGAGAAAGATGAGCAAGATGCCTCCGGCGACAGGCCTTCGGAATCTTGGGGAAGAAAAACTCAGAGACCAAGATCCTCTTGGTCCGGAGTTTCAAGGAACTGAAGGGTGACTCGACTGGATCCTCCAATTCCAAGCCATTCTAGTGCTGAGAAAACACAAGAACTGACTAGAAACGTTGCGACTGTTGCAGTGATCCAACCTACATCATCCTACAATAGTGCAACTCGACTGGATCCTCCAATTCCGAGCTGTTCTAACACAGTAAACAAAGAGATGGAAAAAGAGGCTGAAATCCATAAAGTAAGAAGTCTCAAATGCCTTATAAATTAACCAGAGTGATGAGCACTTCATCAAAACTTTACAATCGGGATATTTTCTCAACCATCGATCCCCCTACGAAAATGGCGAAAACGCCTACATATACTCAAAACAACAACTGCAGCAAAAACAAGACGCTGCATTAAAAACATTGTGTCTGCATGTCTTCTGACAGTCTGCACATGTAGACTGGATGATCGTGTGCCTATGACAGACGCCATCTTAACTACATGTGGCTCAATCAAGGGGAGTAGCTAAGCCATTAAGTGTCGAGCTAGCGTGTGCAGACTTCCTTCAGCTAGTCGAGAACTCGGGCATGGATTCTTTGGAAAAATGGGTATGCATGACCCTCTTGAGAAGACATCTTGCCAGACCCTCCATACCTTGCAATTAATGGGTGAGGCGAGGTTTCAACCACCCTCTCTCTTCTTCATTCATTCACAGTAGGTACCAGGATTTAGATCACGTCGAATCAGCATCTGGAGAACACAGTGCCCCCCCTTCTAAAACTCAAATTGACGCCTTTGGCCTCCCTTTGTATAGCCCTTTCTACTTTTTCGAATGACCACGGGCCGTGACCCTACACCTAATTTCCAGATTGCCTTCAGCGTTTCAGGGTTCGTGAATAGGAAGGAGCAGGTTTTCCCTCTATCAAAATCGCGATGGGAGAAATTCCTAGAGGGTCTAACGGTTGCCATGCGTTCCTCCAAGATGGACGGCTGAGACTGCTTTTCGGTGCTTTGGGACCTGAGTGGCCAAATGATAAACATTAGTGCCTCTCCTCCGAGCTTGCTCCTTTACGACCAGGAGCCAAAACCACAGGCCCGATTCTAGGCGCTATCGACATTTTGGGGTTCAGGGTTTTGAAAAGTGAAATGACGAGGAACTTTTACCCCTCGAACTCCCGAATGTAAATATGATGATGTGACCCGATCTTGCGCCATGCATCCTTCAGATGAACGGCCCAGATAGTACGTTATTATAAAGGGGGATGCCCCCATTTGTAGGCTCGCTTGGTGTGACCTGGTGCTAAGACCATGGGCTCGTCACCAAAGGTGCTTTCGGCGTTTTGATGATCAACTATTTCAGTTGTAAAGAACAGGAGGCTCCTTGTCTCCTGAAACACCAATCCCCGATACGCTGACTGGCCGCCACCTGTCCCAGTTGGATCGAACGACCCAAATTTGCCTTGAACTATGGGCGCTACCCTTCGTGCTAAATCCTAGGAAACTTGACAGCCTCGAAATCCCGATGACCGTTGATCTATTTCGTGGATGGATCTCAGCTGTCGACAACAAAACCTTGCCCGCTCGCTTGACTCATAACCGAAAAAGAGATCCTTCTGCTGCTGTTCTTGGGTGTTTCCCATTCATCCTGCAGACTTGGGTGCTCTTAGGCCCAAGACAAGAAATGTCGCTAACATCTTCAATTTTTAAACCTTCATTTTCTTTATCCTTTTCTGCAAGAATTTGAGTTAGATCTTCTTCAGTTACTCTATCCTCTTCTATTTTAAGCTTTAAGTCAACTAACATGATTTCAGTACTCTCAATCAAACCATTTAATTTATGTAATTCAAATTCTAGTTTATCGATTTCTCTTTTGAATTGTTTACACTCTCTTCTTACTTTCTTTAGTTCAGACAAAGCACTTACAAGTTTAGCTTCCAGGTCAACTTCACCTTCTTCTTATTCTATGAGTTCATCATTCTAATTTTCCATAGCCATAAAAAGTCTTATATTTGAAATTTCATCACTTTCATCTATATCTTAGGACTCACTACTATTTTTGATGAATAAACTTTTCTTTTTATAAGAATTTCTTTGAAATGGCTTCTTATACATTTTATTATATTCTTTGGTTTTGATGTTACCTTCTTCTTCTTCATCATAATGTTTATTGAAAGGACACTTAGAATAAAAATTCCCTATTCTACCACAATCAAAGCACTTGAGAGAAAGTTTACCTTTGTACTTGAAAGTACCTCTTTTTAGATTTTTGACAAAGTTATCTTCTTCCATGTCTTCTTCTGAATCCTCATGATTACTAGTTTATGTTTCAACCTTTTTCTTGTCCTTCTTTGTTACCTTGAAAGTTGCTTCCTTATTGGAAGGATTCTCATTAGATGTCCTTGTTAGGACCCTATAATGTACTCTTTTTCTCATACCTTTTACTATCATTACACCCTTTCCCCACTCTTATTTAGGCCTACATTGTCGCATTAACCTATTTCCCCAAAGGTATTCTTCTCTTTTCCATATGTTTATTTGTTTTACATGTAATTTTACATTATTCTCATACTTAGCCATTAATCAGAAATACAGTTGCTGAAACAGTGTGAACTGCAGTGATTACTGTTGTTGCTTGAACGTTGCTGAAACAGTCAACAGCATCTCGTTGCTGAAAAAGTCAACAATATCCCATTGTTGAAACAGTCCATGATTGACAATGCTGAAACAACATTTCATTTACAGCAGTAATAGGAAGAAGTCGTTAAACTAGCTGCAACAACCGCACCTAACCAACGCCCACCATCGTTGTTGTTTAATTGACCACGTTGTCGAAACAGTCAAGGATGCAAATCCTGTTTCTTAAACAAGCCCGCGATTTGCGATGCTGAAACAGTCAAGGACGCAATCCCTGTGGTTGAAACAGCTCGCCATTCGCGATGCCAAAATAGTGTACAACAACAGTAACAGAAGGTAAATAAAGAAGCTGTTATACCGGTTGCAACAACTGTACCTCAACCAGCGCCACCCCAATCACTATAACAACATCTTGCTATGAGAGATCAGAATCTTCTATTTGAGCAAGGAAGATCAGATTTGGCTAAGAATAGGATTTGGATGTATGCATGTAATTTTATGATCAAATTGTATTAAGAGGATTTTCCCTTTAAATAAGGGGGAATTCAGCAGTAAAACATATCATCTCTTTTTGAAAATCTTAAGGCAGGGATTGTAAAGAGAGGAGTGCATTCATCTTGGAGATTGTAACTGAACATATTTGACAGATGAATAAAATATTGTTCTGAGCATTCTTTCTTAGTTTCTTTCATTTTCGGGGAATCTTGTGAGAAGGAGAGGGCCCACCTTCTTCACAAGATTCACCCATTAGTTCTGTAGTGTGTTAGTGTTATTTTTGTTCACGTCGTGATTAAATTATGTTTTGCTGAAACTCTACTTTAGTGACTCTATTTTGTTGAAACTCTGCTTTACTGATTGTTACATTGTTTTCATATAATTCATGCTTGGGTAACTGTTAATCATTTTGAGTGGTAATTCTGTTTGATGAATCTATGAAAGCGTGATAATCAGGGACAGGTGTTGAAGGTTCCTGCTTAGGGAATAGGTTCCTATTCTCTTTCATAGAATAGATAACCTTCAGTACTTGTTAATTCATTTGATTGGTAATGAGTTATGAAAGTGTGATAACCATAAGCAGGTGCTGAAGATTCCTGCCTTGGAAATAGGGTCCTGTTCTGCGTCACAATTCATCATTTCGATTTATGATAAGTTTATAAAAGTATGTTAGTCAAAAACAAGTGTTGAAGATTCCTACTCTGGGAATATGGTACTGTCTTCTGCCTTAGAATAGTTAATCATCTTTACAGTATACTGAAGGATTCCTTTTCTTAAGTTGTTATTCATTAATGTAATCCAGGATTCTTTTGGTGAGTACTTTCCTTTGAATCTTAAACTAGATAGATTGCTTTTCTGTAATTCAAAGTAGAGCTTCAGCCTGTTTAAAGTAGGGTGTGATTAGCATACTTTTTACTACAACTCTAGATTGCTTTTGAGGTTGAGCATATACAATGTGTGATTGTCTTTGAAATAAACAAACTTCCCTGGGTTGACAATTTATGTGATACTTGATTGTTTAATTGATAAGTGATTATAGTGCCCAACATTTTGGCGTCGTTGCCCGGGAAGACAATTATAGATTTCAAAAGAACTTATGTTCTTTCAGGTATACAGATTGCATGAGAGGACGTGGAGACCCCAAAGAAATAGACCCTACAGGTGGCAGGGGTAGAGGAAGGGGAGGAAGAAAGAATTTTATTGACGAGATCATATCAAAATCTGAATCTGTTGCTCCTAAGTGACCAATCTCTTGCAAACCAAAATCCCAACCTTCCTTTCAAGCAAACTTTGAAACAGGGAAAGAGATTTGGAGTCCTGAGACAGTTGAGAAACCAACATAAAACATTGAGGATCAAGCAAGTGCAGCAGGGGAACAAACATAAGAAACTATGGATGGGTATAATGAAGAACTCCACCATGAAGAACAGGCAGGTCTTGAAGGAGAGGTAAATGATGAAAACTCTTTCTCTACCTTAGGATTTCCAATTGGTGATATTCCTAGAGGAGTATCTCCTATGAAGAATATTCCACTTTCAACTTTACCTAACTTTCTGGTTTATCTTCAGAAGATCCTGATGAATTCCTGTTCGAGTTTGACATATTATGCAGAAGTTATGATTACATTTACAATGCTAAAAAATTAAAGCTATTTCCAGCAACACTAAGGGGAAATGCATTAAGATGGTTCATGAGTCTTGGAGGACATGTAATCACAACATGGGATCAGATGAAACAGAAATTTCTGCACAAATACCAAGATTATTGCCGAACAAGAGAAAAAAGAGAGGAACTATTCAAGATGATACAGAAAGAGGATAAAAATTTGGAAGAATTTCTGGAAAGGCTATAGTATAATCTTCAAAGATCCAGTCACCCCGATGTAAGTAAAGATATTCTTAAAACAATACTATTAAAAGGAGTAAGGGATGATTGTTTAGATATGTTGAATATGCTTGGTAAAGGAGACATATCTAAAGAATCATATGATGAAATTGTTAACCTATGTAAAAGATGTTCAAGAGGAGCTACAAGGAATAGATCAAACAACAGGGATACCACATTCTCAAGAGTTCAAAAATCAGTCAGTGGAGGAGCAACAAGAGTCGAAATAGGTAATTTACTTGAGGGTTTTAAAACTAAAATGCCAAGTTCCTTTGCTTCACAAATTGACACCTTGCAGGTTCAAAAGAAACAAGATGAAGCAGAAGCAGCGTTGTCCATATTTTGTTCCAAATGCAGAGATAAGCACCCACGAAGGGAGTTCCCATTGGATAAAAATCTCATTTGCACCATTTGTGATAAGGATCATGAAACTCAACAATGCCCTTCTTTACCAGGGATCAAAGCAGCATTACAACCAACTGATGAAGAAGCTGAAGCTGTCTATTTGTTGACACAGAGAAGGCAATGGAAACCACGGGGACAAGGTATGAACCTAATATGCCATTTACATCTTCTAATCATTGGAATAACTATCCTTCTTTTAGTCAAGCAAATTACCCTCCCTTTAATCAAATGCAATTCCCAGCCCTCAATCAAATGAATTACCCACCCATGCAACAAACAAACCCTCCCTTTGTAGACCCAGCAATGTGGACTCCTTGGCCTCCACAACAACAACCCTACATTAACCAATGGAATCCAAATTGGAGGGGTCAACAATCCCAGTTCCCAAATCAATTGCCTCAATTACAATCACAATTTCAGCAACCACTTTCCTTATCATCAGGTACTCCACCAAACAATCAAATGATGAGGCCACAACTGCCTGTACAACCTAACCCTAACCCCAATAATAAAGCTATGCAGTGAATTGATATTTACAACCAGCCTACACTTTCTCTTTTCCCTGCGCAATGCAATGATATTCATTTACGATCTGGGAAAATAGTAGAACCTATCATTGCTGATGTTACCTCTTCTGATAAAGAGGAAACAAAAAAGCATGATGTACCTAAAGAGGTACAATCATCCTCCAAAACTGTGTCTGAAACAGAAACACCACCATTTCCTGAGCGTTTAGCTTTGACTAAAACACCTAATGATCTAAAAATGAAGAAGAGTTGTATCCTTGAAAATATTTTCAAGTGAATTTTATGTGTTAAAAACAAATGGATCAACTTTGTGACACATTATTTAAAGGATTACTCATTCAATATGCATATAAACAGCAGCATAAACAATGAACATAAAACACATAACACAACAAATGATAAAGGAGTTCACCCCTCTCTTGGGCTACATCTCCTGGTCCAGCTTCCAATGGATCATTTATATTATTTGCTCAAAGTGCTCAAAAATGTGCTTTACAATGCTCAAACTG